>CAOLHI010003811.1:0-151864 GCA_948474755.1 Ctenosaura bakeri
GCCACGCCTCTAGCAGTGGGGAGGGGGCTTTGCTCACCCAGAGAGGAAAAAATGTCCATTTTAAACGTAAGCATAGCAAACCTGGGGTGCGAAATGCAAAAGAAAGGGAAGAGGAAAATGGAGAGGAGGCAAGCATGTGCCTCGCAGTAATCAAATTTTTGAAAATCAAACCAGTGAATGTGGATGAAGGTCTGTACTTCACTAAGTTGCTAATATAAAATACTAACCCCTTGTCTTTTAAACTAATTGACATTGCTGGCTCCAGGATGAGGAGGATGCTTGGAGATGAGACTCTAAGGCTGTGTTTAGCTTATGTCATTTTAGAAAAATTAAGGGCCTGCAAACTGAGAATTCTTTTTGGATGTTTTTTCTTTTCTTTTTGATAATCTGTGCGAGTTGAAATAGTTCCACTATCATGACGGTTGGCCTTCTGTTCATCTTGGGGCCTAGGTAGATGCCCAACTTCATCAGTCTCTAGACCTGTATACAGAGAAAGTTAGAATACAAGTGTATCCAAATAACTGGCATCTGCTCTAAATAAACAATCATTATTCATACTTTCCTGAATCTCTGAATAATTTACTTCCTTTTTTTAAAGAAGTTTTTAATAGCTTGTGTTTTAGGATGCTTCTAATAGATTTTAGCTAATAAGGGAGCTGTAACTGACATGAAACATCTTCACAGCCTCAAGCCACACAGGAATAGCAATAAGGGAATGGGGATCGCAATTGCAATTAAAAATGAAGATAGTTTTTTCTTCTTCTTTTAAATGCCTGTCTTCTCAGAAGACACTCAGCACAAAGAGTTACATGGGAACAATATAATCACTAGAAGAACTGGTTTTTGAAGCCCAAAACAAAAAGGTTCTTTTCTTCTTCAAGATACCTATTTGAATAAAAGTAAATAACACACAATTCCATATACAGCAGAAAATGAGAGATAGTGGTGTTTATTAGGAAAAGGATGCTCAGGAAACCTGAGGTCACTCATCAGCAATTTGTGAGTCTCACAAATTGGTAATGCATTTGTGTACTACGATATCCAACAGAGTCTGAGCAATACCAGACAGAATGGTATACACTTGTTATTTACATTTAAAGCCCAGCTTTCCTCCAAGGAGTTCCAAGCATCTCCCTGTTTTTAATTTTTGAAGTAGTTTAAGATGAAAGATAGTGTCCTGACTTGTTCAAAGACACCCAGGGAGAATCTAGTTTTATCGCCTGAGGCAGGTAAATCACGAATACCAAAGGATAATAGGATCTTTGGCTGGGACTTATCACATGACATCTTGTGGTTCCTCTTCTGTTGTTATCCTGGAGGAAGACCACTGGGAAAGTGTTTTTTTTTTTTACAAAGGAGGTGGTTAATAGATTAACTCATTAATGATGTCCTTTGTAAGGGAAATTTTCCAAATGGTCTCCCACCAGGATAACAATGGAAGAGGAATGAAGTAATGTGATGAGTCCCAGCCAAAGATGCTAGTATCCTGTAGTATTTGTGATTTACCTGCCTTGTGTGATAAAGCCCAGTGTCCAAGCAGTGGTTGAAAACTAACCACTACATTATGCTGGCTGTCATGATATTTCATTAAGTATGACTCTGCTGATGATAACAGCTGTCTCTGAACTTCCAAAAATACTATAAAAAAACCCTGTGTTATTACAGTCTCTCATCTGACCACCAATAGTCTAAGACAGGTTAATTTCTGATTATCTTAAGTCTTGCTGACATATTGACTCAGGATGCAATATCACACAATTACAAGTGGCTAGAATGGGGTAGGGCTGCCAAATATTTCAAGGCTGCGCTGGACCCTGCAGGAGCTTAGCTGCATACCTCCTTCTGCCTGCTCAGATTTTTTATTTCTTTTTTTAAAAAACATATTTTTAAAACAAAAATGTAGACCCACCAACAAAGGAGGTGAGTAGGTGGGTGAGTGGTTGTTTTAGGCTCAGAAAAGTCTTCATTTTTACCAAGAAGTGAATCACAGCACTTCCTGGTCAAAGTGAAGACCTTCCTGAGCCTAAAACAGTCCACTTATTCACCTACCTACCCCCTTGGGAAGAGATGGCAGGG
Source organism: Ctenosaura bakeri (assembly GCA_948474755.1). Taxonomy (NCBI): domain Eukaryota; kingdom Metazoa; phylum Chordata; class Lepidosauria; order Squamata; family Iguanidae; genus Ctenosaura; species Ctenosaura bakeri. The sequence goes on from CAOLHI010003811.1 coordinate 2,077, forward strand.
TCTCCCATGTCAGACACACTTTTGCTGAGAAGCCAGACTAAATGTGCCAAACAGCTACTGGGTAGCAGCAGTAGTGGGGGTGACACTGGAGGAGGATATCTCACAGACAACAGCAGTAGTGCCATACCTAATGCTCGTTAGTACTGTGCAGAAAAAGGCAATGGTAAACCACTCCTGAAACCTTCTACCTTGAAAACCCTGTGATGAGACAATCCAATATGAAACAAGAGATAGCATCAGAAAATAAGATTCCCAGGTTGGAAGGCACTCAGCAAGCTACTGGAGAAAAGCAGATGCCATCTATGATTAGTGCTGTGGACAATAATACAATTAGACTCAAGCTGAAAGGATGTTCAGCTCTTGACATGCTCAGAAGAGAAAGGAAAGTATGAAACTGCACAATATAGATTATGAGAACATGGAATGTAAGAAGCAAGAATCAGGGGAAGTGTCCTATCTTAGTCAGACTGGCACAGCCTGTGTTTGTTTTGTCTTCTTAGTCAGTTTCAGATCAGAAAAGCCACACAGAAATATGGGCATGCTTTTTCTGCTACTCTGCTAAAAGGAGGCTGATTCCTTACAGTTTTAGCTTTCGTAGAATTTCCCAATAGGGCTAACACTCTAGGAAACTTTAATTCCCAACAATAACAACATATTACTTTTTGAAAATAACAAAGAATTGGGATGAGTACTGAAGAACTACAGGAAAGAAAGTACAAAGACAAGTTTACAGTTGAACATTAAAAAAGAAAAATAATAACCACAAATGATTTATGTAACTTCAAAGTGAATGATGAAGACATTGAGATAGTGTAAGATTTCCTATACCTTGGCTCAGTCATTAATCAAAATGGGGACTGAAGTCAAGAAATCAGCACAAGACTAGGACTTGGAAGTGCAGCTATGAAGGAACTAGACAAGATTCCAAAGTGTAAAAAAATCATTGAATACAAAAGTCAGAATTATCCAGGCCATTATGTTTCCAATCTCTACTTATAGCTGTGAAAGCTGGACAATGAAGTAAGCTGATAGGAAGAACATCAAATCATTTAACATGTGATGCTGGAAGAGAGTTCCACAGATCCCCTGGACTGCCAAGAAGACAGATATATGAAATAAAGCCTGAATAATTCCTAGAAGCTAAGATGCGTCTGTTGTATTTGGGACAAATAATGAGAAGACATAACTCACTAGAAAAAAATAACCATGTTTGGCAAGCTAGAAGGCAGTATGAAAAGTGGAAGACCCCATTACAGGTGGATGGGCTCAATTGAGGAATCCATGGCCCTGAGTTTGCAAGATCTGAGCATGGCTGTTGATGACAGATAACAGGTCTCTCATTCATAGGGTTGCCATAAATAGGAGTTGACTTGATAGTTAATAACAACAAAAATCAAGGTAAATTTTCCCCCACATCACTGTAGGTGTGAGGACATTCTTGGTTCTTTTTAAATGGAAACAGTTTTTTATTCTAAATGTGAAGGACCAGAGGACTAAATGTGAAGGACTGTTCCCCACCGATAGCACTGGGGCTGTGGCCATGCAGTCTACAGACTTCCCTTTCCCCACCCCATGATTCCAGGATTTAACTGGGATATGGAAATTTGGATTGTTTATTCACCACACCTTGAGCCAGTCAGTCTCTCTCAACTTGACTTGCATCACTGAGTTTTTGCTATAAGGATAAAGTTGCAGTGAGCCATCTACATTGCTGTGAGTTTATTGGAGAAAAGCTAGAATAATATAATTAATAGGTATATAAAGGATTAATGAAATCATTGTCATGATCATGTGTTGATCTTTGGCATGGGCTTATTCAACTCAGATTGTACTTCATTCTCAGTTGTATCTTTAAAAAAGTTCTGATATACTTTTTCTTTTTTAAAAAAAAAGAATGCTGGAGATGCAAGGTTTCATGTTTTGATTTGATATCAAAATGTCCTGCTATTGAGTACTTTTGGAAAGATCTCATTGAAGACTTATCATTAAACCAACACCTCTCATCAGTGACCTTGTTCAGGAACACAATACCTGCAATCCAGAAGGACCTCCAAGTACCTACCATACCCTGGATTGCCGTCACATTACTTACAGTGTGTCCTATTATTCTGCAGTTCTGGAAATCAAATTCTGTGTCTGTAATTGGAAACTAAAGACACTTTAGACTTATCCATGAAAGAATAAGTGATATGTTACAGGATGGATAATTCAGTGAAATTGAACTAAAATTTGGCTGCGTTTTCTAGAACAGGAAGTTAATCTGATTGAATGTTAAACTTTTCTTGAAATCTTAACTATGCACATGCACACATACCCAGCACAGAGACCAAGAATGTTTTATTTTTTCATCTTTTCTTTTCTGCTGCTTTCCTGATTGTATGCTTTGTCTTTCACTTGTTAAATGGAATAAGGCAACAACAACTTCATCTTGTATACATTGTGTTGAACTAGCTTACCCTTCATCTGTGTATAACAGAAACATGATTTCCACACTATAACAAGCGAGTGTAGAAATGGCCGAAGTCACTCCATTGTGTCCACATATCCTCCAACCATCCTAATTTACCAGGGCAGGCTCAATCAATCCTCTGTCTTCCCAAATGTCCAGATATTTTTGAAATGCCATGGTTTCTCTTTCCTCGTCCCACTTTCCCTCTTCATCCTCAGTTTACCTCAATTGCTTTAAACTAAGGTCAGTCCTCAGTTTATTTTGATTGCTGCAAACTAAGCTCAAAGTACAAAAGCTGTATCTTCATAGGCCTTTCCTTACCCTACCTTCTTGCGTGGTCCTCCAGTGGTGACCTCGGCAGGGGCTCTGTCAGAGAACGAGGCAAACAAGAGAGCTTCCCTTCGCACTGGACCAGCTCCCTGTGGAAGGGAGCGTGATGGACACACCTCTTCTTTCCACAGCGCAGTGGTACACTTTCCCAGGCTGCACTGGAGCATGAAATGCGACCATTGCACTTCCTGCCCTTTGGCAGGACAAGTAAGTACAGGATGGTGGTGCGATTATGAGCCATTGACGGGGAAAACCCGTCAATGATTTAATCCGTGATTGTGTTGCCAGGGATGGGAAAGGAGTGGGACCATGATGACATCATACAAGAGCATTGTCATGGTCCCACTCTTTTCTTGTCCCCATGCTGGGATGGGAGGCTACTACAGAAAGGCCTAAGTTAATTCAGCAGGGAGGAGATGAGACGAGATGGAAGAATCCATCTCCTTTTAGTAGGTTCAGGCAAAAGCAAACTGCTGCAGCACCTCCTTTTTAAAAAACAATTTAATAAGTTCAGACACTGAATTACAACAATTTAAAAGCATTTAAAACTAAACAAGAAAGGAAAGAAAATGTACCACCCAACAACAACAACTTCTGCAACAACCAGACAGTATCCAAAAGTCTTTGCTTGCCACCAGAAAGAGAGAGGAAAGAGGGGCAATCTATTTTACCCATGGGAGGGAGTTCCATGGCTTGGGAGCACCGCCTGAGAAGTCTCTCTCTTGTTTTATTTCAGAGCGTGTCTATGAGGATGGTGGGTCTGAGGAAACACCTTCCTACAAAGATCTTAAAATTTGAGGAGTATTTGAGGACTGTATTGAGAAATACAGTCATTCAGATAGTCCCAAGCGATTTACAAATAGGTCATAAGGAACACTTTGAAACTGTGTCCCAAGACAGACTGGTGAAGTTGCTTAAACAAAGAATTTCTGTTCTCTTGGTCCCTAAACCCATGCACCAAATCTAATATTACTTCAAGCTGCCTGCCATCTTTGATTTGCTGACTCTACTGTTTCTCTCATGGCCTGGTGTCCATTTTCTGCAGTCCTACATTTTGTATTTCTTTTTAACTTGTATCATCTCATGTATATTTCTGCAACAAAAGCATGGAATTAATAGAGTACACAGCAGGCTTCAAACACAGCTCAGTGTTCCTAACTACCAACAGATTGTGGTTTAAATCAATTACAGTATACCTGACTTTTAGCTGCACAGCACTGCCAAGTCCATACTCTCCTGCAATAATCCATACTGCAAAAGGGCAAATGCAGCTGTTTCCTTATGACTCTCTTGTCATGCCACAGTATATTCACCTTCTATAGGAGCTCCCAGCTTGGCTCAGAGGAAGTACAATATGATTAGTACTGCATGAATGTCCTTGTGATCCAGGCCCAGATCTGGTCAGTGGTGCCCAATGAACTATAAGCAATGGAACACTTGGGAACCATGGGGAACAGCTGTTCCAGTCTTCCCAGGTCACAGCATGGCCCCCTTTGACCTGTGCTGCATCTGAGCAGGCATTTCCAGGCTTATTTCCCAAAGTAAGGTCTAGGCAAGCAGAGGTTATTATCTGGATTAGTGCCATTGTGAAGGTTGTAAAGATTTATTGTTATTGTTAGGGTAACTTCCAGCCATTTTTCTTCTGTGTGAATCAGATACAAGCTATTTACATTGGTCACCAGGGATGTCATGTGGAATTTACCAGAAGCAGAACTTTGAGAAGTGTGTGGTAGGGAGCTGAAAAGATTTATTTCACAAGTGAAGGTGTCTGCCAGACCTGCAGGTCATTTGCAATGCTAATTCAGATCAGTTGGGAGCTTTAAAAAAAGGGAAACAGGGAGGGAGGGAGAATAAGATCACCGAGGGATAGGAGAAATATTATTAAATAAGTGGCTAGGACTCATGGACAAAGAATGTAGTCCAATGTTAGAGATTAGAGATTAATAATGAAATCATTATCAGATACTTTAAAATGAATGGGCAGAGATGACAGGGAGTGGGGGAAAAGATCACTTCAGAATGGAACTCAAACAGCCTCAAATGACAAAAATATGACCTATGTGCCTAACCATGTTGGCAGGACTTTTTGAATTATTGTCTCTTTCACCAAGTGTTACTTTTATTCCTTCTTTTTTCACCTGCCCCTCTAAGCAATTTCATGACAGAAAAAGTAATTTTAACACAGCAACTCCAAACTGCTAGTAAAAGCCTTCCTTTCACTCACCCCTGCAGACTGCAGAAGTCAACCAGGAATAAAAACTACTTTGATATGACTGTCCATCTGTCTGTGTATCTATTTTCAAAACAGTTTCTGTCTTTGGTGTTTGCAGAGAAGGCCTTCATTGGCCAATCTCCCTGCCTCATTCATAGGATTTTATAGATGGTTCGGGTGATATCGTTTTCCATTTGTAGCCCTGCTGTGTTTTCCTACTACTTCTCTTCTTTTTCATGATACCACAGAAATCCATTAAGGAACAATGATACCTTCCTCTGGTGGAATAAAAGCCATCTTACAGGCAACAAAAATGATCTGGAGCAGTCTGAGCATGTTTGAGTAGATATCTTAACCAACTAGATTGTTTCAGTAGATACCTTAACTAGATCTTACAATGCAATGCATAGTATTTTAAAGGATTTTTTAGTGATGGAGGAGATACACAATACAACTGAATGATAAAGAACAAATATTATAAGTGTTGCTTTCCCAACTGTCTTATCAGACAGAAGACGAAATCCAGTTCTGTCTGTCTGCTGAAAGAGTAGCATCCATCCATTGAGCAAGGATGCTTCTCACATTGCTGTCTCCTGCAACATCCAAAATCTGCTTTGAAAGGTTTGAAGATTGGTGCAGATTTTAGTTTTGCATGAGGAACTACAGGGGGAGGGAACTGTTCTTTATATAAACAAATATTTTCTTGCATGATAATGGATATAGTCTATAGGTGTTCAAAACATTCATCATGTTTTCATAGATATTTAAATCTCATTTAAAGTGTCAACAGAAATAGAAAATTAGTTGAAATAGGAACTAAAGGCACCTGATCCCATCCGATCTTGGGTCAGCCCTGGGTCACCCTGGCTAGTATTTGGATGGGAGACCACCATTGAATATATTTGAAGCTATATTTGAGAGGCTATATTTGAGAGGAAGGGACTGGCAAAACCACCTCTGAGTATTCCTTGCCTAAGAAAATCCCATGAAATTCTTAAGGTTGGCATAAGCTGACAGGTAACTTGAAGACACATATGCACAGGAAACAGATCAAGGATCACTTAGACCTAGGCCATTTCTGCATTATAGTGCCATTATTCCCCTTTCAACATCCTGTGGAATTCTGGGGTTTGTAGTTTACTGAGGCCAAAGAGCTCTCTGTGTGAGAATTCTAAATGTGCCTCCCTAAACTGCAAACTCCAGGATTCCATAGGATGCTGAAAGTAGAATAACAGCACTATAACAGTGAAATACAGAAAGACTCCTAAGTTCCAGATAAAAAAACTACATGCACAAAACTCTCTAGATTGAATATCAACCTGTCAATCCAAATGGCACCTATTTACAACTTTCAATTAAGTGTTTTGCCTTTTTGCTTTTTTTCAAACATTTATTTCCATTTCTTCCAACTTCAGTAGATCCCAAAATGAATTCAGTATGCTACAGTAAAGATGACAATCAGATTTCATGGAAGGTAGCCAGCCTGTCATTGCTATGTTTTGTGATACTATTTCCTGAGGGCTTTGATTACATTTACTGTTGTGTCCATTCTCTTTGGTCACGTTACTTCTTGAAATCACAAAGAAAGAACATTCCGCCCCTGTCTTTACAGGAGAACCTAAGACAATTATATTTTCAAATTCTGCATGATAAATTATTTCCTAGAGTCTATTCTCAACTGAAACCTGAGAACAGGATAGCTTTCATTACTTTCTGAAGTTCTGCTTGTAACCTTCACAATGAAGAAAATAAGGCATCTGTTTTGCTGATTGTGTCCTGACCATCCTGATGGTGTTGTTTCCATTTGATTTATTGTTTTGATTTTGTCATAACAGGTCTACAATCTATTCTCTGAACTGTGGATCTCAACTGCACAGCTTTTCAGGGACTAATAGTATTCAATAAAGTACACCTAATTTTCTGTAATGATTGCACCATTTTAAAAATCATTTTGTTAGGAAGTTCATTCAATTACACTGGTGTCAGATATCCTGGTATATGAAATCAGGTCCAAGGAAAGTAAGCTGCTTTAGTATCTGTATTCCGATAAGCCATTCAAAGTAAAATTGATATATTTGGGTTCATATTTCTCTCTGTCTCTCTCTGCTTGTACATGTGTATAAGAGGGAAGCTTCAGTTTAGATGCATCTTTCTATATTCAGTTGTTCCATTTTTGTGTAAAAAGGCAATCATTAATGAATTATAAACATTTTTATTCTGAAAGTGGGGGAAACAATATTTCTCATTTTGAAAATCTGATTGAGTTTTATATCAATGGGAAAGACACTGGCCATGTAAAAGCCAGATACTTTCCATGTACCACAGCTGGGAAAAGCCCTGTTGGTCCAAAACTTGTCTTCCACTTTAAATAGATGTTAGAAAATGAAGTAATGCTCTTACAGAAGAGAGGTGAGTGTAAGAAGAGCCCTGGTGGCTTACACTGAGACCTATTTAAGATAGGAGTATTATTTGTCACCACTAACCAGATGCTCTACCACTTCAGATTACATAATTATAACACTTTGGTTACACTTTAACTGCATCCTACACAATCCCAGGGTGAAGCACTAGAGCTTTCTGGGTGAGAATTCTAAATTCCTCAAGAATCTATGATTCCATGGGATGGAACTATGTCAGCTAAAAATATGTTACAGTTGTGTGGTGTGGAAGACACTAGTCAAGGGTGAGGAATCTCAGACCCTGGGGCTGAGTCTAGACCTCCTGGGATCCCAGTCTGACTCTCTGGGGTTCCACAATGGACACACCCCCTTTTCTATGACATCATTTTTTATGGTTTCTCAGCTTTTGTAGGGATTCTCTCCAAAAGTCTTAAAAGTTTAGATGCTACTCCATAAGAAACATGTTGGATCTTTGGGTCTCACAACTGGTATACAATGACTGGGTTGTTGTTGTTTTTTTCCTTCTGAAGTTCAACATGTTCCTTGTATTGGAAGAGGTTCCCTGCTCTTATTTTAGGTAACTAGATTGTTTGTCTACTGCTTCTAATTGACTTAATATGAGCTAACCAGAACTGATAGCTAAACTATTATCTATTTTTTAAAGTCCTATGGCAATTGAAAAAATGAATAACATGTCTCCAGACCTCTGATGTGATTATCTAAAGTTAGCCCTCACTTGGTGGCTATCTTACTCTGTCTCCGATATGATGATTCTGTACATACACAAAGAATATTGGACTGACATATGCCTAGAAGCAAGTTTAAATGATTGTTGCTATTTAACTTATGGTCAGATCTTGAAACTTGTAGTGTGTCCATAATTTCTAAAACGACATAAAAAATTACTGGTTCTTATTCATACAATACTCCTTGCAACATTTTCTTAAACAGATTATGAGTTGTTTGGTTGTTATTCTTATTTACCACTATATTTAGCAAGATCTGAAATAACATACAGAATCAGTATCTTCAAAAAAAAAAAAATTAAGGAGGTGGCTAGACAGATCTCTTTAAGATGCTGTGGCATTCTGGAGGAGAAATCCACCACTCACCTACGCCACCATTTAGGTTCAAGAATAAAGCCATTAATGAACTGAAAAGAGCAGTTTATTTAATAGCATATGGTCTAGATGTCCAGCATTCAAACTGAACCAAGTCTCACCAAAGCAAATTTACATCTTAACATTTGTAGCATTTTTGGAAAATCTATCCAGCAACAGCATATAACAATATATATCAAATAGGATATTAAACTTGCCTAGCCAGCAGGGAACAGCAGTCATTAAGCCATAACAGAAAATTACCAAGGATGCACCAAATGAATATATTCATGTTTTCCTTACATTTCAGGTTCTTATTGTTATTAACAGAAAGTGAAAGTTAGATTATCGTGGAGTTGGAAGACTCTGGTAAAGCTTAATCTGTTTTTCCTTGAATTCCAAAGAGCTGCTGCTTCTAATTTTTTTTAAATTTAGAATTAATTGAGTCTGCCTTGCTTTGGCCTTATAATCAATCTCTGACTTTACCCTTCAGTCCCAGACTCTCATGATGTTTGGGGTGGGTGGAGAAATGCTGTAGCCCCATCCTTACCATGGCTTCTCATCACTACCACTGCTCCTTCCCACTGCAGCCCTATCACCACTGCCCCCTGCCACTTCCAAGCTCACTTGTACTGCTGTAACACAGGCAGTCTCCAAAGGCATCCCACAATAATGTCTGACTCTCTGTAAGGATATCCTTAGAGTCAGATTATAATAATGAAAAAAATAATTGGCAGCATCTAAAGATTCATAAGATTTGCTTTGCACCAAGTTCCATGCAAAATAGATCAAAAAAATTTTTTTGCCCCAAAGTCAAAGTTAGCTGATTTGTTCCAAACTTGCATTAAGATGTTCAGGATGTCAACCAAAGTCTAAATTAGTAATGGAAAGAATATTCAGAGACTCAAGCGGGGTGGGGAGAGAGAGAGAAGGGTTTCTCTAGTGCCTGAAATGCCTGACAAGGATAATCTTCTGCACATGCATTTCTCATTTTTTCCTCCCAGGTCCTTCAATAAACCTGGGGCTGTGTTCCAATAGCCGGTGCATGTGGACAACTGCTTCATTGTTGTGAGCGAGCTATCAGAGTACAGGTGGCAAGGATGAGCCTTCTCATTCAACTGTCAATTCCAACATTGAAAATGGGAAGCCAAGCAGACTGTGGAATGACACAGCTTCCACAATCCTTGCTTGGCTGCTTCCCTTTCCTGACATCATGTGGGAGGGCAGGCAGGGGGAACCAAGAAAAGATAGTGGAAGATTATTTGAACCTCACTTGGCTTTCTCCCCATTGCTGGTAGGGACAAGTGATAAGAAAGGTGACTGAGAGGTTGACTTTCTCCCACTTCATGAGACAACCTTCAAAAAGTGCATCGTTTTTCAAGACACCAGGCTATAAGGACAAAAAAACAGGTTCTCCTCTGTGAGAAAAATTATTTTTAAAACAGCACATGTCTAAATATTCTAAATATCAAGTTTGATCAAAATTTGTTCATAAACACACACTCTAGACGGGAAGAATATGCAGAGGTCTGAAGTATTTATTTGGATAACACTTAATGTGGTTGATGGATTGGCCTTACTACAAAGCCTTACTACAGTCTTTGTTTTGGTCCCGTCAGACTACAGCCAAGTTGAGTGACTCTGTTGTGAAGCATGTAGGATTGTCTAATATAACAGAGAATCAGGCAGGCTGGCTGATATTATAAATTACAGTATAGATGTTTTAAAATTACACATGTTCCTGTTTTTAATGTGGCAAATAATCAAAATAATAATTCTATATTAATTTTGCTCAGAGGAGCATTTGATCACAGTTAGCTTATAGACATTATTAATGATTCTTGAGTTTTCCCTCCCTTCACATCATTACACTGGTAAAACAGTCATCAATGTCCTGCTAATCACCTTTGCATGGGCTATTGCTTCCTTCCACTCATACCGGTACTTTCTGTTTTACTGATCCAACACTATGTTGAGAACAAGCTGGTCTCTGCTTAAATAACTTAAAATATCTAAAACTGTGATGTGTTTGAAGGAACCACAAAACTTGCAGGCCTTAAGCTCATAAGATTTACTTCTCTATATCTAACATAGAGTTCTAAGACAAGGTAGTAAAAATTGCAACACTGAGCTGGCATTTACCAGTGCATGAAAACAACACTCCTGGCAAATAACTGCCATCTGTTGAGTTGTTTTTCAACCAGTGGATTGGGCTGTACACATGGATCACTGCCTGACCTACACTTGGCAAAACCAGTAGTATTACAACAATACACATAGATTGTCCATATAACTGTGGATCTCATGATGCAGAAGTGGTCAATTTGGGACCCTTATGATGTTTTCATCTACAGCTCCCACCCATTGGCCATGCTGCATTCCCAACCAATGACCAAACTGCATGAGGCTGAAGATAGAATCCAGGTCTGTAAAGGAGCAAGAGAAAACCAGGTAGACTTTCTGCACTAAGACCCTAAATTCATCTACAACGCCACTGCAGTTGTGACAGGATCTACTCTCACATTATGTAGCTGTACTATAGCATCAAGTTATGCCAACTTCTGGGCTTTAATCACAATCTTATTTTATCTATCTAACCAGCAGAACTGTAGATTAATACAGCTATGATCTTATACTGCACTGATCATGCATTTTCTTTTCCAACAGATTGCCTCTTCATACAGTGGTAAGGACAGCTGCATTGCAGAGAAAGCTTGCACCCATGAATATAAAAATCTCCTTATGGGATTCCAAGATGATGCATTCATTCAAAGCTTGAGCTTTGAAGAGTAATCATGATTTACACTTCACTTCTAACTATACAGTGTATGCCTAGAACTATATTCCACTGAGTTGAGTGGAATACGCTTAGGATCTCTGGAGACTGCAGACAAGTCAGTGCTTTCTGTTGTCTGCATTGGGGACATCATTAAATGGTTGCACTTTGATGTGGAGCATCAGTGATCATGATGTTCACAATTAATTTGTTCAGAATGGTTGGTGCCTCTCTTTCTGTCTGGAGGTGCAAATGTTATGCCTAATCCCAGAAACTTCTCTCCCTTTGCTACAAGAAAAGTTCAGTGACAGATTTTTAAACACCTGGTTATAAGCCGATGAAGCTCTTAAAGAAAAGAAAGAAAACTCTGATAGGATAAGCACAATTTAGCTATTGGGGAGAGAAAAAAGGGCAAGAACAGATAAGTGGCTCAGCTGAAAATACATTCCAAAAATTAGTGCTGAAAGCATTAATCAATTAATATTTTTGATTAATGGCCTAATGCTTCTTCTACAGATTAAAAACAGAGCACCAGTGAACTGGATTATCTGTTAGCTCTGCCACTGATACTTGATTGTTGTTGTTATTTTCCAGCTGAAGTTTCAGCTGTTTTGTCCTAATGGTTGTTTGCCATTACCCACCCATTGGGGGTTGGTCAAGCCATAGAAACTGTCCAAACTGAAAACAGGAAAAAAGGGCAACCATGGCTGCTAAAGTTTACCTCTCATCTTCCTCTAGTAAATCAGCTCTGAATGGCTCTCAGTAGAGATGAAGGTGAGACTAAAGTGGCACACAATAAGCTTTCCTAAAGAATCAGGATATCCCAAGGTGATGCCAATGGCAAGTTGAACAGAAAGGGTGGAACTCACTCAGGCCTAAAATTGGAAGAAAGTAAAAAGTAGAAAATATAAGACAGGAATCTACAGTAACACCATGGGCATTTCTGCACTACACTATTATAATGGTATTATTCCACTTGGAACATTGTGAAATTCTGGGGTTTGTAGTTTCCTGAGACCAAAGAGCTCTCTGGCTGAGAATTTGAAATGCCCCTCCCTAAACTGCAAACCCCAGGATTCCACACTATATCAGTGTAGTGTGGAAATGGCCCATTGTTCCAACAATGCATTCCTACACATTTCTACTTAGATACAAGCTCCATTGGATTTAGTGAGATTTACTTACAGGAAAGCAAGAATAAGTGTGCAGCATAAGAGGCACAAAGGAACAAGTTGAGCTGAAAAGGAGATGAAGTATAACCAGGATAGATATCAGGATTGTGTGCATATGATTATGTGTATGCACAGACACATTTTACAGTAAATTTCCAATACAGCATAGCATCATATGCTATGATAGACAATGGTCATAACTGTTTAGTCTCTTCTCTTGCCTCTGTATACAGGATGTGAGCAGAATGTCTTATTTTAAATGCATTCCTCCCTTCTCCATCTCCCTCCAAACAGTGCAATGCATTCTAGAACACAAGACAGAGACACTCATTCTTTATATGTAGGAAAACACCACTCCATTCCCACAACTAGGTTCTAGAGCATGGTACCATGTGCAGTTTACCACTGTGATTGTTGGGATGGGGTGATGTGGCTTTCTCATGTCTATTTTGCAACATCAGTGGATATGCCAATCTTGTAGATGTAACTGGCTACATCCACACCCCTTATTGTGGGGCTGTTGTTGTAGGCTCCTTCCTTGATAGGTTAAGCTGTCAGTTATCTTCTGGTAATTTTTCTGTCATGGTCACATTCTCCCACTTCTTTTCTAAGCGTAGTCAATAAGCATATTTTGTGGGGAAATACAGCTGGATTTCAATTTAAATGCAGCATCATTACTTTCAAAATTGTAAACATATGACTGGGGCAATAAACCATGAGTGACATTAATTGGGCAGAAAATTCAGTCATAACTGATTTCACTTCTCTTTTTACTAGTAAGTAACTGCTTGTATCCAACGTTCAGGTCCTCCATTCAAAGCAAAAAACACTTATTAAATAAAAGACATTTATTTAATTCTGAACTGTGGGAAAGATGATCTGTACACAAGATCTGACCCATGACTTTGCAAATGTTCTTTATGCTTCACTTAGTGGACATGGTTGCTGCATAATCTAATCAGTGTTTTTCAACACCTTCAGAAATAATTTGGGTGAAAGAATAGAGGGTGCGCTCATCACAGTTTCACTGGGAGGGGTAGCTAATACCTCAGAAAACACAATCAGGATTCAATAAGACTCTAATAGATGGAAGAACAGGACCACTAGTAACAAAATGAATTGCAACACGTATTCCATTAAGAGAGGAAAAATCAGTTATAAGATGAGTGACCTGGTTTGACCAAAGTACCTGTGAAAAGGATCTAGGAGTCTGAGAAGCCAAACTATGATGCAGTGGAAAGGAGAAGGAGAAAGAGATGAAAATCAAGTACTATTTAAAGTCACATGAACATGGTGTTCTGATCAAGAGGAATAATAGGCTATATTAATATTCTATACTGCTTTGTTGAGACCTCACCTGGAATACCTGTTACTCCAAAAGGCAGGTGGCACAAGGGCCACCCCACAATGTCAGTACCTCCTTGCAAAAGTGGGGGAATGAATTAACTCAAAGTTTAGGAGGCTTGCAAGAGGGGGGCAACTTAGCAAGACCTTTCTACCAGCGTTTAAAGGCTCACACAGGAAAAACTCTGCCAGAGAGCATGTATCTTATTGACAATAAATTTACTCACACATAATGTTCAAACACACACATAACCACACTAGGAGAAAATGGAATAGAGACTGCAAGAGATGCAGGTGATCATTACCAGAGTCAGAGTGATTCAGAGAAAAGCAGCAGCACGACTTAGGTAAAGAACCTAAGGATAGCTTTCGGTCAGGAGATGGACAAACTGAGTAGTGTTCAGATCTGTGAGAGACTGCGCTAGGCAGCTTGGAATCAAGGGTATTTGTACCCAAAAAATAGCCTGTGGCAATGGAAGATACATATAGTTGCAGATGTGGAACAATGGGTGTTGCAGTGCATACAATGGACTATCAACCCACTGATGTTCACAGTGTTTGGGTGACAAAGGCATGATGGATGTTGTAATAGCTCTCTATTGTGGGTGCTATGAGGAAAGAGGAAAATATCCAGGTGCACAGGGAACAGGTATAAGTCAATCAGTGTCCTGGTGAGCTTCTAGCTATTGTGTTCTCTGGGAAAATTCCAGCTTCTACTTAAGCTTATTATCCACAGGCACAGCATTGGTTTGCCTGACAACTGACCTAGTCTTACCTGGAGGGTGTCTCAGGTTGACCGGCCTTTCTTTCTCACATTCACAGTCAGAATTCTCCCTTGGTCGGTTTGACCTTCTGATAACCTTAAGGCTTGATTTTGATATCAGTTCCGATTAAAATGTGTTTCCAATTAAACATGATGCCAATTAGATATGGTGCCCATCCAGACCATACCAATTTGGGACCCCCCCCCCCCAAAAATGCTGAACCATGTTGTAACCCCTGTTAGCAGATCCCATCCCGGGGAATATAATTTTAATATTAAAAATGCATCCAAGCCAGAGGTGACCGGACTGGCATGTAGAGACCCAGGCCAACGATCGGACAAAAGATCAAAGACAATAAACATCCCCCTGTCACGTCTCCACAGGAAACCTCGGAAAGGCATGCACGCACAGGTAATGGGCCATCAGCTACAACAATGCTTTGGGGAGATTGCCTGATTCCCCCAGAATGCTTGAAACAAGTAAGACATATCAAAGCAAGGTCCAGTTACATCATGCAGCTGTTATACAGTCATCAGGCAGCTATCATACAGCCATCAGACAGCTATCATGCAACCAAGATCTGCCCCTGAGGCATGTATTGTCTTATAACTAGACCCCCTTTTTGAGATTCCATTTTGAAGCCCTCCTACACTAGACTAGCAGTCCGTCATTCTGTTAGTTAAGACTCCCCTCAGCCCCCTCCTTGCGCTGAGTTTTTCTCCAATTGTCTTTTTCCACAGCCAAAGACTTCTGGAACAGGTGCAGTATCACCCCTTCCACATCCCCTCTGCTTTTCCCCTATCAATTTTCACCTCTTTCCTTCTTGATAGTCCTTGTGTGCTTGTGTGAGCAATTGCCTCTGTGTGTGTGTGTGAAATTTTTTTCTAATAAAACATCTTGATTGAATGTTTGGCTGGTTTTTGTGTGGTCTGACTCAGTAGAAATTGGGTAAAAGATCTTGCTAGCTCTGCCCCCCATTTTGCTGAAGCAAGTGCTCTGTTAAAATTACCTAATCTTTGTGTTTTTGGAGCTAATCAAGGTGTCCCCAAGGGGACCCCCAAAAGTCAGGGTAACAATGTCCTCTAAGAAGAATATCTATGAGTTGAAACATATCCAGAGGAAAATAACCAAGTGGACAGAGGCTATGGAACAAAGCTTTGTGAAGAATGGTTGAAAGAGGTGGGTATGCTCATTCTGGAGAAGAGAAGAGTGAGAAGAGACGTGATAGCATACTTTAAATATAGGAAGGATTGCCATGTAGATGATGGAACAAATGGGAGGGTTAAAATCAATTGATTTTAACTATGAGAAAAATCATTCTAACTGAACTTAAGAAATAGTTTCCTGGTAGTAAAAGCAGCTCAGTACTGGAATGGACTGCCTTTGAAGGTGATAGAAACTCCCACATTGGTTTAGATGGCCATCTCTCAGGCCCTATTCACACGTGGAGGGAGAAATGGGAGAAAACGCGCTGAAAAGGAGCTTACCGGCAGCCAGGTAAGTCTATCGCCACGCGGAGCAGCGCGAATTCGCTGCTCCACACTCCTGCGGCGTCCAAAATTGCAACTAATGGCTGGCGGAGGCTCTCCACCAACTGGAGAAGCTCGCCAGCTGGAAGCCCGCCCCCGGCAGATCTGCAGGCACGCACTTGCGCACGCCTGCAAATCTACACCAAAGCGCTGTGACGAAGCTGCACGGGGCTGCCCGCTCCGTGCTTTTTAAAAAACTCTTAAAAGAAGTTTTTAAAAAACACGCGGTGTGACCACTTCCGGTCGCTTTGGAGTGGATTGAGGTGTGGAACTACGCTAAAGTAGTCCGCCCCAATCTACTCCATGGTGTAGATGACCTTCGTTAGAGGTCGCTCTGCACCATTTTATTACCCCCGTGTGAAAAGGGCCTCAGATACACTAGCAGCATTTTGTAACAGATGTCCCCTCAGTCACTATGATTCTATGATCTCCATAATGTCTTATTGTAGGAGTGAGACCTCTAAATATTTTGGACTGCCCCTTAACTTTAGTTATGCTGGTTGGAGCTTCTGCAACTTGAAGTCCCAACATTCTGAGGGTAAAAGTGTTCCCACTCCTAGACTATCCCAGTACTCTAACAGGTGTTCTTTGGAGTAATAGATAGGAGTCTTAGCCCAATCCAGAAATGCTGGAGATTGAATATGGGATCTTTTTACATGTGAAACCCTGGTGGCGCAGTGGTTAAATGCCAGTACTGCAAGCCACAAGTTTATGAGTTCGATCCTGCCGGGCTCCAAGGTTGACTCAGCCTTCCATCCTTCCGTAGGTCGGTAAAATGAGTACCCAGCTTGTTGGGGGCATGTATAGAAAAATGTATTGAAATACATGCTATTTCTAAGTTGTTTGCCGCCTCTATCCATATGGAGAGGCGGGATACAAATAAATAAATAAATAAATAATATGCTGTATGTAACATTGGTCTATATTCTATCACATCATGTTTCAAGCCTCTAGAATTATTCCCAAAAGTGTTTGGCAAAATGCTGTACTGAAAAACAGGCTTTGTGAAATAGGATGTATAGAAACAATTCAGAATAAAGGAAGTTCACATCCTGATGCAAGTTGGAGCAGGAAAAAAATAAAATAAATAGGAATGGAAATGGGAAGTTAACTTTTTGCAGATGGGTTTTAAGGCAGTATCTCTGCAATTCTGATAGTCTTGACATTAATGCATACTGGATTAGCGTTTGCTATAAAGAGCCAATAGTGTGTGAAATTGCTTTAACTTTCATGTTAGATGCGGTTAACACAGTTTTTCTCCAATTGAAGGATGCTGGATGACATGTAGACATCAGCAAAGCAGATGAAAATGATGCTACATGTCTTCTCAGACTTATAAACAGCTAAGAATCTGTGCTTTTTAAACTATTTGCTATGTCATGATTGAGATTGCTGGCAGGGGATTGTGCCAACATGCTTCGCTACCTGATACATCCCCTCCCCAAATCAAGCTCCATACCACCTAAAGCCAGCAGAAAGTCCTACAAGCAACTCCTCTCTCTCTCTGCTATGAGAAATACCATAAGAATGGGTAACTTTTTTTTTTTTTTTTCTTTTTCATGACATTCTAATTCTAATGGCCTGAGAAAGTTGACTCACCAGGCCTAATGGTTATTGGAAAGAAGTGGAGCCCTAGGTTTCAAACAGGCCTGTCTCCAGAAGTAGATGAAGTGGCATGAAAGCGAGAAGAAATGTGAGCTCCTGAAAGGAGAACGTAGCACAAGATGCAGACTCCTACCAAGCCACTAGTTTTATTTTTTAATTATTATTTATTTCTTAAAACATTTCTATGATAGCCTCTTTCATATTGCAGGGTGGCATACAATGTAAACAGTTTCAAACAATTCCAGATAAAGAAACAATACAATAATTTAAATAGGATAAAAACATATTAGAAGGAGAAAGGTTAATTTATTTGCGATATATGTAATAATAGGGATCGTATCATTAGCAGATAGTGTACAGTGGCAAACACTCTGGTTTAAAGCAGGATAAAATATCAAAGAAATATTAATTCCATTCCAGTCCCACATTTCTATGATGTCTAAGATGCCTCAGGAATATTAAGTTTGTTTCATGAATCCTTGTGATAAAGATCTGGGGGTGTGGCTACCTGAGGTGCCAGAGCAGCTTGGAAGGAGGTTGCTAGGCAACCAGAATAGCTCCTCAGGAGAGAAACCCAGTCCAGCAGTGAGTAGGAGGGGATAGTGGCTGAGAGGGAAAGTTATATAAAGCCAAATACCTTGTCAATGTCAGGCGGAGGCTAAGCAAACACAGAGGCAGCAACTGGAGTTTTATGGCTTTTAGTAAGTAGGCAGTAAAATAATCAAGGGGTTACGGCACCCAAAGCAAACAGAGGCAGTAAATAAAACCATAAAGTAATTAAGGGGTTACGTCACCCAAATGGACGGAGGCAGTGAAACTCAGCAACGAGAATTAACCAGGAACAGAATAACCAGGAACAGAAAGTCCATGAAACAGAATGGTCGACAGTTGTTGCCCCGTGACCCCCTCCCCCCAGCGTCTGCCTTAAATAGTCTTTAGCCCAGCTGGGGCTGATCAAACATCTGTTGGCCTGGCCCGCAGCTGGAGGCCCTCAGATCTCAGACGATTCTCTAGCAGGCGCTTTGATCTACGAACCGCCGCCTTTTCCAGCCACCTCTGGAGGAACGTGGGGGGAAAGTCTGCTGCAAACTCCGGACTGGAGTCAGGAACAGCAGCTTCCGTCGAGCCAGAAGCATTGGCCTCCTCTGCTGCAGGTACTGGCTCGGGCACCGGTGCTGGGACAGCTGTGGAGTCGCTGGCAGGCCCCTCCCTTGCCTCTGCAGGAGCCCCCTCTCCCTCCAAGGGATCTTCCCCCGGCTGGTAGTCCAAGTCCAACTCAGAGTCCCCGTCTGAATCGGCAGCCTGCTCAGCCTGCCTCATGACGTACCTGTTGGTTTTTAGTCCTTCAGCGAGATTCAATGGTTTCTGGTAATAAGGCCTATTCCAACCACCCAAGTGGACTCTATGGCTGTGTAAACGTTTCTTGTACTGTCAGGAACAGAACTTACACACAAATAGTACGGTGCATAAAGTACTATTTATTTGGAATGAAGTACATGTAATGACTTTAGTGAGAAGACTAAAGGTAAAGTGAAAATACATGGGTTTAAGATTCCCTGCATTCCCTCTCCTCTGCAGAGAGACTTTGAAAGCCAAGTCGCGGTTATCAGCACATTCCTAGCAGTGTTAGGCATTGTTTATATATAATGGTCTCTAGCTTCTACTGCTACAAGTCTCCTAATATATTTTACTTGACTACATCTCCCATTACACTATATGGAGGGCATCCCGACATGTACAGACTAAAATAAGGATCTATAGCAGTTGTTCCCAAACTGTGATCCTCCAGGTGTTTTGGACTTCTACTCCCAGAAACTTAGCAAACTAGACCAACATTCAGGAATTCTGGGAGCTGAAGTACAAAACATCGGTAGGACCAAAATTTGGGAACCTGTGATTTACAGCTTTGTGGTGAAGGACATCTTTTTTTCCCTTTCCCACAAAGATCCCAGATGAAGTCTTTGGCATCTCTTTGTGGATGCTACTACTCTCACAAGGCAGTACTGAACTAATTGGCTTCACTCAGTATAAGGCAGTTTGATATTTCTCTGGTGTGGAAGTTTTGCTGAGCAATAATAGTGTTTACTAGAACTTGTACACAGCTGATGGAGAATCTTCTGCCAGTTTTGAAGTTAAATAACAGGGGAAGTTATGGCCTTCCAAATTTTGTTGGATTGTAAGTCCTAGAAAAAAGTTGCAGTTAAACAAATCCTGGAAAGCTGCACATTCCCCATCTCTTATAGAATTGCTGTAAGAAAACATTACATGTAATGAGGTCTAGATCCAGCCTATTAAAAGCATGTTACTAATTGATCTAGGTTTTTCATGACTACTGTTGAATTGTTCACTTGGCTCTGTTATTTTGCATATTTATTTTAAAATAACAAATATTGTAATGCTTGGAGATGCAGTGGAGCTATTATGGGATAGAAGAATACAAATATAGCAGTTAATGGTAAATTCCATGTTAGGCTTTATATGAAACAGTCAAGAGATTGAGAACCTCAACAGATTTACTAGATTATTTGGATTAATTGTTCTTCTTGTGTGCCTTCAAGTCATTTCTGATTCATGGTGACCGTATCACAGGGTTTTCTTGGCAAGAATTGTTCACAGAGCGTTTGCCTTTGCTTCCTCTCAGGCTGAGAAAGGGTGATTTGCCCAAGTTCATCCAATGGGTTTGTTACCATGGTTCTGTCATGCCTGGTGATAGCACTAGATATCTCTTGATATCAAGCTTATTTGGCCTTCACTTGACCTTTCTCTGCCACCCTGCTCCATGTGTTTGCAAGGGCCACCAGACAAGCACGTAAACAGGCGCAGCCGTTAATGGTTGGGCATTCCAATCCCCATTTAGGCAGGCAGACAAATGCCTCTCTGTTGCTTCAGGGACCACTTCTTGCAGACACACCTTGCTTAAGCGCGACTCTACACAAAGACGCTCGGCTGAGAGTCGGCACTTTCTTTATGCTGAGCCATTTGCATACTGGCTATACTATTGTCATCCAGCGCTAAACTCATCATGTAAAACCTGACCTTTTCCAACGCTTTTGTCCCACTCCAAATTTCCTTTGTTCTCACCAAGCATGGCATGGCCTGTAGGCACAATCCATCCTACAAAAAGTCCCCAATTCCGAGCCCTCCTCGGAACACTCCAGATTGCTATCCTGCCTTGCTGTCAGTTTGTCCAGCGAGTCGCCCCCTCAGCGAACTGCGCTGAGCTTTCTTCCCTGCAATTCTCCGTTTTCTCCAGGACTATGAGATAAGGTGTCGTATCACCCATTCCCCCTGAAAACTCTCATTTCTAATTTCTAATTGTGTGCTTGTGGTGTCTTTTCTGTTGTTTGTCCTTTAATAAAACTATCATTTTTACTATTTTAAAACCTTGCCTGACTGCTCTTCTGACCTGACGCTGTATACATAGGGTTAAAAGATCCCAGCTAAAGTTACCCTGCCTCTCGTTAGCTTAAGAGAGTGCTCGAGTTAGTATCCCCATCTTGTGCTTTAATTTGGTTATTTGGGCATCCCTCCCGGGACCCCCATAATACAGGATAACAGGTTCTCATGGCTAAACAGGGATTCTGACCCTGATTTCCAGTGTCATAATCCAATGCTCAAACCCTTATACCACACTGGCTCATAACATGTTTATTTTCATAGTGGCATCTGAAATGTTAATATTCAAGCTGTTCTGATCTTGCACTACATCTAGAACCTGAAGTCTCCAAAAGGACCACAGGGCTGAAATACTGTAAAATCACCATACTTTTACCTTTGATACAAATTCCTGCAATTGATGAGAAAAAGCTTCAATAATCAGAAAAAACCAGTATCAATTGGCAGTGTTCAAGTGATGGTTTAGAAAATTCCTTAACTACCTTCTAGCTGATGGACTCTGTTCATATAGGAATAGAACTGGGTACTATCTTATAATGACAATGTTGTTTGTTTTGTTTTTGTTTTTGAAACAAAGATGGTGTATCAGGGAGAAAGTGTGGAAATCCAATGGACCAAGAAGATTATCTAAAATCCAATATGCACATTATATTTCCCTCACGAAAGCTTTCACAGTTGCTCCACGATGTACAGAGATAGTTCTAAAGGTGAACGAAGTGTATCAGTGCTTCCCAAAATAGTTTCTGTCACTCCATTCTGTGACAGCATGATTGCATTTAATAGGTATAACAAAATGCTTGCTCCTTTAATATTAGTCTTTACCATTCTGTCAATTCCCTAAACTAATTTTTCTGCAGTTTCTTTGTAACCCACATTCATAATCAGTGATTCAGATCATACAGCCTTCTCTATGATGTTGCAAATGGCTGAGAAGGGTGTGAGTTAGTACAGAAAAAAAAATCTTATGACCTGGTGGTGGTCCATGGTCCATGAATGCCTTACAGTACAGTAGAAAGTAGTAAAATTGAGGAATAATTTAAAATGCCATTTGAATGATATCTACACATAGGCAGAGATCTTGATAGCTTATTTGGGCTTATGGAATAAGACATACTAAGGGAATGAAACAATTACTTTACTACCTCCTCCTTCAGAAAACTGAGAGATGTTTATCTTCTGATTTCTGTATTTCAAAGCAAAGATTTTTCCTACATCTTATTAAAATGTTTTTGCAATCTAATTTTCCAGAGAGTTGTGTTCTGCATCAATTATAATTAGTCCATTTGTCATCTAATTAGAACATCTTAAAATCTTCCTTTAATGAAAAATACAGGTTTACTGAGCTGGATGCCTTTTTTCCCCCTTGTATTTTTCTCCTTCCTCTATTTTTTAACAGCATTTTTCTACATTTTCCTTTGTTCCATTTTCTTGCTTGTTTCTTTTTCTTTCAAATACACTTAAAGGATAGTAGGCTATATTCTATGTTTCCTTTGAATTGTATCTAGACAAGTTAATTAGAGTTAGATGGCTCACTTATACAGGGAAGTCTACTACTTGAAACTTCTGGTCCTGTCTACCACCTAGACACTGCCTACAACTGGATGGTTTTCTGGCTCCTTTCTCAGATAGTATACAAACTACAGACTTCTAACAAAAAGAAGTCTACTCATGTCATTCAAAATGGTGCCTGCTACCACTGTGCTCAGTTGCTTCAGTCCACAACTGGCACCCCCTGGTAAGTTGTGGAAAGCAGTTACACAGGGAGCTGTACTGTTTAGACGTTTGCGTATCGAGGTACCCAATACCCCACTAAGCAAATCATTTCTCCATTTGCTCCCAGTGCTATGACATGTGGGTAAAGCTCTACCACCCAATCTCACAACCAGAATGGCCTCCAGAATGTCAGGAAATTACCAGCCACATTCCCCCCCTCCTGCTACCATCATCTCCATCCATATATATGTATCAGAAGAGCTTTCCACTCTAGTGGTGTCAAACAGGATCCCAGCCAAAGTATGGATGGGATGAGGGTAGAACCAGGAAAGAACATGCTAACAAGCAATGACATTACACATAACACTTAACTTTGGTCTGGTGTAATTGGGACAGTGCAACATTCCTTTTGAAAAGTAACATAACCAGTAAACATAAAAGTTAAAAAGGAATCCTGTAGCACCAGATTCGCCGAGAAAAAGAAATTTCTAGTGTAAGCTTTCACAGACTACAGTCCATTTCATCAGATGCATTAGAGGAAACAGACTGATTTGTCGGTGTCTTTGAAGACTACTGGCAAACAAATGCTTTCAGAAGGGGCATTTTGAGAATATTGTCTAAATTTTAGGCCATTGTCTTAATCTGTAAAACTTTTTTACAGAATCAAGAAATAAATAAAAAGCAATGAATAATGAAATGAACAACTGGGTAAATTGAGGAATATTGAGTATCATAGAGCACTAATTATTTCTTTCTCAGGAAAAGGGTGTACCCTCAGTGGTCTTTTGATGTTCTGAACATCTAGCATGAAGCTCTGAAGAGGGTTTTGTAGATATGTTCCACCAAGCACACATTAAAAACTTCCATGACTGGTAACCCCACTTTATCAGGGCTCCTGTATGCAGAACCTTTGTAAGCACATTTAGATTAAAAAAATGTGATATGCAAAAATAGCAGAAATCTTTAAGACTGCTGTGGGAGGGGGACAAAGAGATAGTGGCCAGCCCCTATTTTAGGTCTATATGTGGTATGGGTGGATGCCTGAATAGATCTTCTGCCACTCTTTTAACAATCAAGAAAAAAATAAAATATTTTTTTTTGAAAAAAAGAAACATTCATTCTTAATATAAAATTCTAGCCTGTTCATTTTTTAAATGGGTATCTTTCTTCTTTTACCGAGCTGCAAAAACTCCATGGAATGTAGGAAGGTCTATTAAGAGATTTCGTTGAATGCCAGAAGGGAATTTGCCACAAACAGAGATGTTTCTCATTTCTCAAAATGAGAAGGGCCAACCTAAAGAATTTACATGCAGACATAACAAAGCCAGTCATGTTTTAAGCCCAACGCTTTATGGTCTAATCAATGCTTCAAAATACAATGGGCTGAATCAGTGGCAGTGATAGAGCACTAGGTGGGGCTGAGTTTAGCTTGATCTGAACATGCCTGCATGCCTGCCATCTATTCTCCCATACACTAAACTCTGACATAAAGTCTTAATATTGTCATTTCAATGACAGGAAAGTGACTGGAAGGATCTCAAGAGGTATTTCATGCAACTGTGCAGGTATCCTCCATACTTAAGCTCCTTTCAGATCAGCTTATAAGCCAATCATTCTGAGAGTAATCTTGTGACAAATGCCAGATGAGGTGAGAGCTTTATCATAGTTTTCTGAAAAAGGAAATGCATAGTCATGTTTGTCATCTCCGATGTCTAGCATTTGGAAAGCATCTTTTGAAAGTAAATAACAGACAAACAAACAATAAATAAATAATTAAATAAAACTGGTTTATCTGGTCAGGTGAACGGTATTCAATGCACTGCATTTTTCCCAAAGCACCAAGATAATAACTTGGGGTCTTGGTCACAATGTCTTCTGTGGCACAGAATACCTTTTACCAGCTTGCGCTGGTATGTCAGCTACAGCTCCGCTTCTGTAAAGCTGGCATGGCTTCATTGATAAAGTCCATGAAAACCTCCTGTTTAGATTACTGCAATGTATAGTGCATGAGGCTGCCCTTGAGAATGATCTGAAATGATCTGAATGATCTGAAATGAGAATGATCTGAAATGATCTGAATGATCTGAAAAGTCTAGCTAGTGCAAAATATGGTGGCTAAGGTACTGACTGTAATCATGCATAATGATTACATTATGTGAGAATTGTAAGCTGGCTCCCAGATAATTTCTGGCCCAGTTCAAAGAGTTAGCTGGGGCCATAGTATCTGAAAGAGTATCTTACTCAATCCACGTATTTCTAAGAAACACCAGCAGAAGCTCTACTCCAAGCGCCTCCTCATGCTGAGATATGGCAGGTCCCACATTATGGGATGCCACCAAACTTCACTTGACACCTAAGTTATTATCTTTCTACCACGAGGCAATAAACTCCTTAATTAGTTGTCTCTGTGTTTTTAAATAATCTTGTGATATATATTTTTAATTGATGGATGATTTTCTGTTGTTTTAATTTACATGAATTTTATTTTTACTGCACACTGGCCATTTCCGCACTAGCCTGTTATAGCGCAATGATTCCACTTTCAACATCCTCTGAAATCCTGGGGTTTGCAATTTTGGGAGGGGCTGGTTGAAAGTGGAATCATTGTGCTATAACAGGCTAGTGCAGAAATGGCCACCTGGAAACTTATTAGTGATAGGAGAGGTGAGGAAAATCAAGCTGTATTTGGCCCCTAAAACCTACTTTTGTAATAACTGAAATTCCCCACCAATCCTCCAAATTAAAAGATAGACATTTTTTCTTGTGAGTTTAGCCGAAAAACTGCTGAGAAAGCCCCCCAAATATGTGAAAACATGTGAAACCACCCCATCCTTTCCCATTCACACAACTTCCCAGAATCACCTGCTATCCACCCTTCCTTCCTCTGAGCAGCTAAACATTATTAGAAATAAACAAAATTTTAAAATTCACAATGTTTTCCATTTCTAGTAGCCTAAACTTGCTCTGATAGAGCCTGTATGATGTGATGGCTTATATGTTGGGCTACAACCTTAGAATCCAGTGTTCAGTTCCCCACTTAGCCATGAAAATCCACTGGGTAACCCTGGGTGCATCACACACTCTCAGCTCCAGAAAATGCTATGATAGCATCACGTTAGAGTTGCCATAAATTGGAAATGATTTGAAGGCACACAACAACAACAAGTAAACAACAAAAACAAGTGTCCCTGAATTCTCAGAGAAGAGGTTTTATTTGCTAATAATGCTAGTAACTGTGCATGTTTTTAAACAGTGTGCATAACCTCTTTTTTAAAAATAAATAAATAAATCTTGTTTTAGAACTGTTGTTAGCTTTAAAATATTAAATTACCATGGCATAAAATAGAGCAGTAATTTTCTTACTGCTCATGCATCTTGCTTATGGTACGGATGATCTGAGTTCCAATTTGGTATAAACACATGAAGCTTTGAAAGTCAGGCCATTTCCACACTACGCTGTTTTTGTGCTATTATTCTACTTTGAACATCCTGTGGAATTCTGAGGTTTGTAGTTTATTGAGGCCAAAAAGCTCTCTAAACTGCAAATACCCCTCCCTAAACTGCAAACCCCAGGATTCCATAGGATGCTGAAAGTGGAATAATAGCACTACAAAAGTGTAGTCAGGAAATGGTCTCAGTCTTGGATAGACCATCACTTATGACTCATCTGCTGTTCTTTCTCTTTGTTGCCGTCTCAGTTAAATTCAGACTGCTGATAATACCCAACAAAATCCTAAACAGACTATACTTGGCTGACCTAACTAGATCTCCTGTCCACCCTTGAAAGATGTAGGCCTGAAAACTGGATTATTTTATTAAATATCAGAGGACAGAAGATACTATTGTACACAAGGGCTACAGCAAATTGTCAATAACATTTTTCACCCATTTCATCCATCTTAAAACAAACACTGTTCTTTCAGCTGTAGTTGGCAGAGGTTGGAAAATTGTCAGTTCAGAAGTCATTTGATGTGTCATTTGTTACAACTTCCCCCAAAGCAACATGTTACATTAATTTAATTTGTCACATTCCTCATTGTTTCCCAATTGTTTTCAGTTTGTTTTTTTTAAAAAAAAAATCTAGAAAGGTAAGAAGTTGCTTAAAGGAATGGCAGGGATGGGGGGAAGCTAAACAGTTCTTTTAAAAAAAATTCAAGAAAAAAGTTAAGTGGTTTGAAGTAGACATTCCTCAGAATGCCCATTAAAAATATTTTAATGCCAAAAGGTAGCAAAACAAAAAACAAACAAAAAACCCACAACACCATAATAAAATGTTGGTTGTTACACAGAAAACTATGGCCATTTCTGCACTACACTGTTACAGTGCTATTATTCCACTTTCAACCTCCTGTGGAATTCTGGGGTTTGTAGTTTACTGAGGCCAAAGAGCTCTCTGGCTGAAAAATCTAAATGTCCCTCCCCTAAACTGCAAACCCCAGGATTCCATGGGATGTTGAAAGTGGAATAATAGCACTATAACAGTGTGGGGCAGAAATGGTCTACTACTTGGGCATTATTTACAAAGGAATATTATTATGTCCTCTTTACCCCTAGAAATAATGTTGACAAGTAATTTTTATCAGTTCTTTTCTCTGCTAGGGTTGAGAAGGGACTAGAATGGCCTACATTTTTAAAAAAA
Organism: Ctenosaura bakeri; assembly: GCA_948474755.1. Classification (NCBI taxonomy): domain Eukaryota; kingdom Metazoa; phylum Chordata; class Lepidosauria; order Squamata; family Iguanidae; genus Ctenosaura; species Ctenosaura bakeri. The sequence continues at coordinate 29,505 of CAOLHI010003811.1, forward strand.
CCCAAAAAAACAAGTATGTCACAATGGCTGCCCCTATTTCTCCTTATTCCTTCTTTCCTTTTTTTTTTTTTTAAGAATACTTGTTTTGTCACTGTCTGGAGGCCACCATTATAGTTGACAGCAATTGACTAGTTTTTTAAAAAATCATATTTTAAAAAGTGAGTTGACTGTTCTTTTATTTGAGAGGTACAAGGATTTGAGAGACAGAAGGACTGTAGTAAGATTGTGAAAAATATCAACCATTTTTGCATTTTATTCCATGCAACATTTTAAAAACTGAACTATTAGGGGAAATGTTTTACATTTTGATCTAATTTTTTTGTTCCCTTTCTTTTTCTTTTTCTTTCTTTTTATCTTTGTTTGTTTGATTCATAAAAATGTTAACACTTTTTTGAAGACAGACTCAGGGCTGATTTGGACTGGCTGAAAGTACTGAGAGTTTCCAGGACTTTTTAGAACCTTTTGTTTCAATTGTAGCTTCATATCTTCTATGACAAACTCAGAATTTTTGGATACAAAATGGTTAGGAGATGTGGTAGTGTTTGAATGTGTAATGAAGAAATAATAGATTAACAATGTATTCCTTTGCACTTCCACTAAGAAGACAGCCATGCTGAATGGTAATTAACTCTCTTGTAAATGTGCTGAAGAATCAGTAATATGTTTCAGAGAAACAAAATTGGAAGAAGAGCCATTTCACAAAACTATTTCTCCTTCAATTAATGGGTCAACAGACATTTTAAAATATCAATTTACTGTTTTTCCCCAGGCATAGTACCCATATATCTTTTGTATCTTGTATTTATGTGATAGATTCAGAGATAATCTTGGCTGCAAAGTGCAATATAAATAAAATTAAATCATAGAAACATAGAGCTGGAAGAAATGTCAGAGGCCATCAAGCCCAACCTATGCCATGCAGGAATACACCATCAAAATACTCCCAGCAGATGGCCATTCAGTCTCTGTTTAAAAACCTCCAAAGAAGGAAACTCCACCAGTCTCTGAAGAAACATGTCCCACTGTCAAACTGCTCTTACCATCAGGAAGTTCTTACTAATGTTTAGACAGAATCTCTTTTCTTGAAGTTTGAAGCTGTTGCTCCATGTCTGAGTTCCTGCAGCAGCAGAAAACAGGCTTGCTGAATCCACCATATGACTTCCCTTCAAGTATGTAAATATAGCTATCATGCCCCCTCTTAACCTTCTGTTCTCCAGGCTAAACATAACCAGCTCTCTAAGTCCCTCCTCATAGGCCATGGTTTCCAGACCTTCTACATATTGGTCACCTTCTTCTGGATATATTCTAGTTTCTCAATATCCTCCCTGAACTGTGTTGCCTAGAACTGGCCACAGTATTCCAGGTGGGGTCTGACCAATGCAAAACAGAGTGGTACTATCACTTTTTCAGGAAACTCAAACAATTACAAGAATCCCAGTGTTCTAAGATTACTTCTCTAGTTCTTTTAATATCCTCAGATGTTGTTCATCTGGCCCTGAATTTGTTTAGAGTATCCAGGTATTACTGTACTACCTCTTTACCTTGGCTGTGAGGGACTTCTACCACCACATCGTTTTCCCCAGGTAGAGCATTGTTTTCCTTTCAGGAAAAGATGGAGGCAAAGAAGTTGTTAAGTTGTTCTACCTTTCTCGGTGCCCTGTTTGTATTTCACCATCCTCTCCATACAGAGGCCCCACCATCACTTTGTCCTTCCTTTTGCAAAATAGTAAACATAGTTTTAAACAGTATTAAATAATACATGTAGCACCATGACCTTGGAAAGGCCTATTTCCTGTTTGGACCAAGTATACAAGAATGTATACAGAAGCAGGCTACTGGCTACCTCACCTGTTGAATTTCTTCCTCCTGCACACACCACAAAAGCTTTTGAAAAGTAGCCTTTAAAATGAAAGGCTGCTTTTGGAATCTAATAGTATAATACTATACAAAGATAATAAAAAAGAAGCCTCTTTGAGCTCAAAGAGTCATGTTCCTGATTGTTCAGAAAATAGGTGGGAAACATTTCTGCTCAGACTGACTTCTGGTGGCCAGGAATATGGAGAGTTGGTTAGTAAATACATTGTCATCCCTCCTATACCTTTGAACAGAGAAGGCTATTATGGGGGTATATATGTATGCACACATAATATCACAGGGATTAAAGTTGAATATTTATGCTACATCATTTCTTTTTTTGTTTGTTTGTTTGTTCTGTATTCTTATAGTAACAGATCAGGGAGTTACACCACAAACAGAGTTGTTTCCAATTTTTCCACTGAATCAGAACTGAATAAATGGAATTTAGTTGAGTATCGGCTTAGCAGTAAAGGCCTCGTGGCTTTACTATGGTCTAGTGTAATGGCGACTAGCAATTGGATTTGGGCCACTGTACCAATGCATAACAGGGTGTTTAGGATGAATGGAAAAGGAGCAAGAAATCTTGCTGGAAATTCTTGCATTTAACTTTGAAACTTCAGTTTTAAAACTAATGCTTTAATATCAATGGTAATTTGGAAATCAGGTCATCAATTAATATTAGGGAATATTATAAAATTAATTTGTCATCTTAATAGGAATTATTTGGTGACATATTACTTTAAAAAAATCAATTAAAATTATCAAAACTGGTCCCAAATAGCCAATCCCTCAGAGAAATTCATCTAACAAATGAGTGAAAGTAACATGAACTGAAGATTGTTACTCAAACTGCTAATATCATTAAAAAAAATCAAAGTAACTACTTAGCAACCTATTATAAGAAATTGTAATGAGTTAGCAGTAAGATATTAACTCTGATAAATTGATCTGGGCTGTGGCAGTACCTCTGAATGCAATCCTACTACTGACGAACAAAGACATTTGAGCTCAATGGAATTTACTTCTGAGTGTATATATAGCATTACACTGTTAGATAAGTTGTCATTATGACAAAGTAAGAATTTCCACTGAATGTTTCTTTTATGTTGCCTGTTTGGCAGACAGACATATATCTAAATCAGGCTTCCCATTTGTGCACAGATTATTAGGGAGTAAAAACTCTGCAGGACTAGGAGTTGACTGACTACCTAAGCATCTGATTATGCCTGAGTTCATTTCAATACCTAATAAAAAAATGAATCTTCACTTGATTACACTTCAGAAAGATTACTTTTCAGTTTTGAATCAGTCCAAATGACTGCACGGTTCTTTAGACTTTAATAGCACCTTGTCACAGGTGTAGCATGAGTAAGTGGGCTGAAGACAAAAAAACCAAGGCATCAGAAAATGGATACTGATTACAGTCCACTTTTTAAATTAATATGCACCTCTAACTTTTTTTTTAAAAAAAAACACACCCACTATAGAATATCTTGATACGAATGTTTCCTTCAAAAATTGTAGCATATGCAAGTCTTGCTTCCACAGATCATCATACAACACCCAGTAGCAATGTTGTTGCTGCTGCTGTATGCCTTAAAATCAACTAAAACTTATGGTAATCCTGTCACAGGGTTTCTTGGCAAGACTTATTTAGAGGAGGCTTGTGAATGCTTTCATCTCAGGCTGAGATTGTGTGACTTGCCCATGTTCACCCAGTGGGTTTCCATGGCTGAGCAGAGATTTGAACCCTGGTCTCCAGGAGTCTTTGTCCAACACCCAAGCTGCTATACCATGGTGATTGTACAGTAGAAATGATTGTATTCTCACTGTTTCTCATTGATTTAAAACAAATGAAAAAGGCAAACAGGTGAGGAAATTGAATTCTGGAAATTCTGTGCTGACCCGTGAGACAAAAAACTTTATACACATTATAAACTGGGAACAGTAAGGACTGAACATACGACAAGATCAGATCTATACAAATGAGAGTACTAGTAGAACAGAAACACTACTGCAATTGTAAGGATGAAAAATATTTCCTATCATTCTCCTTTACTACCTAATGAATGCCATTAATTTCATTAATAATTTGCTTTTCTTTTGACTTGCTGTCCAATTGTGCCATAAAAGATTATCACAGAGGTAGGTCCCAGGATGTCTGCAATGTTTCTCCTGTGGATTCTTTTGTGTTGTTTTTAAGGTGGGCCTGTGTCTATTCATTCTCATGGGAACAATTGTCCGGAGCAAACTATTGAAAGGTGTGGATGACTGGAAAAGGCATATATGGTGCCAGTAAACAGCAACAGACCCAGCATTAAAGAGAGTGGGGTGACAACTCAGGCAGCAGGAATGGACAGTGGTGCTAGCTTTCCAGCTGTCCCCCATGAGCTCTGCAGCTGCTTCCCTCTCTTAACAAGGCTCCTGCCTCAGGGGACATCATCTCACCACAAATGTTCAAGCAAGAGTCAACTACCACTCTTTTGTGGGTGGCCCATCTTGTCCTTTTTCCTCAGACAGGAAAGTGCCATGGATTGGCTTTGTCAGTGGGAGTGAAAGAGAAACAAGATGTTGACTGAATGCCCCATGAGTGGTAAGGAAGCCCTACTCACTTTATGCAATTACAAACATGGGAACGGGTGAATAAAAACAAACAATGGAGGTTGTTACCAGAAGGAATGGGAAGTTTGTGGAAGGAACAAGCAATCTGTTTAATCTGCTTGCTGGAAATATTCAAAACTAAAAGCAAGTTTTTTGGGTTTTTTTAGCCTACCTTCAGGGTTAAAGCACAGAAGATGCCTGCAAGCACTCAGCAAAGGAACTATGACACTCATCAATTGCTAGCAGAAATTCATCTGTAATACTCAAAGGCTGAGCTTTAATTAGGGATGTCTTCTTCGTCTTCTTCTTTTTCTGGGGAGAATAGCAACACAAAGGGAACATATGGGCATGTGGTATAGCATTTGGACTTTGCTAAAAAAAAGAATAAGTCAGATTGCAGCAGTTAAGTGAAAACAATGCATATTTGCTTTAGTAATTTATAATGACTAAACAAATAATCTTAAATGTAATTCTACCCTATCTACTATATTAAAATTTATTTGTACAAACACTGATAATAGCCCAAATTGCTGTAGTACTAGGATGTATTTTATGTTAGTCCTCCTTCCGGTTACTTTTTAGAGCAACTCAGAAAGTGCCCTTCTCCGTTTCACAGTTACATTCTTGGGCTCCAAAGGTGGGAAACACTTTTGGTACATTGCAGGGGTGGGGAGGCAAACTGAGTAGATTCTTAAGGCTTTAGGGGGCACTTTTGGAAGCAAGAGATTTGTATTATTAGCAGTCAGTGAGTTGTAAGTAGAGCATTCCCTTTGTTTTTAAAAACTGGTTTGTTTGTTTTTTCTTCTATTGCCAAGTTGAGGAAGCAACAGCGGTTATTTTCTTCTGTTTTGGGGTCAGTTTTGTACTACAGAGCATCTGAGGAAATATGCTTCTTTTGAAACTTTGTCATGCTTTTTCAAGAAAGAAAAAAAATACTTCAAGAAGAGGAATACTGGCTTATTGATTGCTAAAAATGCACCAAAAGCCTTAAGAATATCTTCACTGGGTTTCTACCCATCTTTTTCACCTGTCCCTGTCTCTACAAAAATGCTACAATAGCTGTTAAGGATGCCCGCAGCCCTGTGAAATTTTTAAAAAGCAGATCCATCTTTTCAGTGGACAATTTTAGAAACAATTTTTCCTCTCATGCATGGATCTTGATACCTATGTAAGACCAGACAATTCTAGACAGGCATGGATTTTTCCCCATATTCTGATTTCCCATATTTAGTTTTTTAAAAAATCTTGATTTCCGGTTTGATTGCAAGCTGGAAGACACGATCTTCTGAGCTCCACAAAGAAGATCACCACTACTGTTGGCTACTGGACGACATAATCTGAGATCCAGTTTGTTCTGCACCCTGGTAAGAAGAGGGCAGCTAGAAGAGATGAGCGACAAGATGACAGGTTGATCCCACCAGAACGATCAGATAGATCGTGGGGACAAGACAACCAGACTGTCGTAGCCATTAGAGATTTGCCATAGCAGCAAGGAGTTGGGGGGGGGATCTCTTCCTCGAAGAACTCCATCCAACTGACTCTTCTGTAAGAAGAATTTAATAAGAGGACCTTCGTTGAGGTTCATGCTAAGCTCGGAAGACCTTGAGTCGGAACAGAACTTTTACTCCAGGAATTTCCAATTGCTGCTTCAACACTCCGTTTAAGAACATGTGGTAACTTTCCCCCTCCTTGACTGTTTGTTTAGCCTATCTAGAGGTTCCGTGACAAAGAACACTTCCAATATTTTTTGAAAATACTGTGGAAGTTTTAAAGACTATAATTAATTGCCAACTGATTGACTGAACTCTGATTATGGGACTCTGATTGCAGTGAACGGACATGATTACCTAAGATGAATTTGGAGTTATTTTGATTCGAGGCGGTGACTGGGCTCTTTTGGTTAATATTTTGACTTCCCTTATTGGATTATTAAAAGGAACTGTTAAAAGGAACTTATTAGATTTGATCTTTGTGAATGAGACCGGCACAGAATAAAATTGATTTTTTAGAGGAAGACGACGGGACTTAAGGGGATATTGAAAATGTGCTAGACAATAGGGACAGAGAGTGGTATTTTCAAGGACGAAGACTGTGTTATAACTGATAATAGCGGTAGAGGACTGGGAAGGAATTTAACCCAATAACTACCGGTGAGGAGAAGATAGTAATGAAGAATATAAGAGAAGGGAATATAATTCTGAATACTGTAATGAAAAAGGGAATATTAATGAATGGAATACTAATAAGAATAATAAATTAAATTGTAGAAATTGGAATATTAATAGTTAATGATATTAATGATTGCAAAATTAATGAATTTGAATTTAATGTGAATGTAATGAATTAATAATTTGGAAAATGAAGATATAAGACTGTTTGACAATAATATAAATAATACTATAAAATATAAAAAATATAAGTATTATTATATATAACAGTACAAAAGCTGTGTTTAACTTGGAAGAGGGGTGAAAGTGAGAGGGAAGTGATTAAGTAGATAAATAGCAGTTAACTCCATCAGTTTATCAGATTGACTATAAAAATTTATATTTGTATAGATTAATCTGCTAATTTATTGCTCAGTAATATTTAAAGTTTATAATTGTTTTATACTGAGAACTCTTGAGAGGTTTTGATAAAAAGATTGGATAACTGAAGGAAGATACTGAGAAGGTGAACGGGTGTGTGAATTGTTTTACAGAACATAAGTAATTATTATAAATAAATTACTTATACATAAGTAATTTGAAATTCTCAAAATTGTTAAAATTGTTAAAAACAGTTCTAAAGGAATTATTTGCAGGGGAGGTGTGATTTAATTTGATTTACAATGCAAAAGACTAAGTCAGGGAAGATTAGACCAACAACTTCATCAGCAGATCAGCAAGGAAGAAGAGAATCCTTTGATGAATCACCCGATTACCAAAAAAATTCATGGAAGAAATGAGATCTTATATGGTGGGCATAAAGCAAGACTTGTATGAATTAAAAAGTCAGGTTACTGAAATGCAAGGCACCCTGGAACAAGTTAAAATAGAAATTAATACGAATAGGAAAGATATAGAGACAAATAAGAAAGAGATCAGTACTTTGAAGCAGAAGATGTCATTGACAACAACAGAAATGGACAGACAGCTAGATCGGCTGGCACTAATGGAACAAAAGCAGATGGATTTGTGGATACGAATAAGAGGCTTAGAGGAAAAGACAGATGAAGATATCAGAAAAAGGATAATAACACTTCTAGCGGAATTCTTGCAAGTGGAAGAAGATGAGATGGAGATGGAAATAGATGTGATTTATAGAGTAAGTTCTGTACTGTGAAAAAAAGAAATTACCCTGAGACGTAGTAATACAATTTAATAGAAGAATGATGAAAGATACAATTATTGAAGAACATAATAGATCGCCCTTGATGGAGCAAGACAAACCATTAATAACACTTCGGGAAATACTGGTTAGAATTTTGAAGAAATGGAAAGATTATGATTTCCTAGTTACTAAATTAAAACAAAATCAAATAAGATTCAGATGGGACTATCTTGAAGGGGTGATATTTATGTTTAATGGACAGCGGTACAGACTGAACTCAATTGAAAAAGCGCAGAACTTTCTCCACAGACACAGATTAGAACCAGAGAAGATTGAAAGTCAAAATCATTCACAGAGATTTAAAGAGAGGATATTAGCTAGTACACCAGCGGTGGAGGAAGCAACGACCGAAAATTTGGACAAAGTTATACAAGAAAGGGAAGAGTAAACGCAGAAACCGAGATTGACAGATATTATAAAAGAAACTACGGGAGAATGTGAAATTCAAGAGACCAGTCTTATTGATTTGGATATTGAAGAAATGGATTTGATCACAATACAGAAACAATGAATTGTTCCATAACATCCTGGAATGTAAATGGGTTGAAAATGGGATCAAGAGGAAAAAGATCTTTCACTATCTTTATAAACAAAATTCAGATATCTGTTGTCTCCAAGAAATATACATTAAAAAAAAGACAGTAGAGTGTTAGAAGCTCCAAAATTAGGTGACATATTTTTGTCAACAGCAACAGTTAAGAAAAGAGGTGTGACTCTGTATGTCAAAACAATATTATCTCCCAAATTGTGGTTTACTGATGGGAAAGGAAGATTTGTTGGTGTTGAGTGTACTATAGGAGGCAAAACTATCTTATTAATTGGAGTGTATGTGCCATGCAATGAAAATAAATCCTTCTATAGTGAGATAAAGAAAGAAATGTAGAACCAACCCTATGACGATGTGTGATTCATGGGGGACTTCAATGGAGTGGTTGATTCAAAGCTGGATTGTAGTTTTATACCACACCAAAAAAGATCTAAAGGGAAAATAAGAGCGGACTTTTTCCAATTGGTGCAAAAGTATCAATTACTAGATGTATGGAGATTGAAAAACCCAAATGTGAAAGATTTTACCTTTTTCTTGAACAGACATCAATCATGGTCAAGAATAGACTATATATGGTTATCGAGAAGCTGGCAAGGTTCTGTTAAATCCGTAGAGATCCTGCCCAAATAATTTAGTGACCACAATCCGGTTACATTAAGGTTGGAAGGTCAATGGAAGAGAAGATCTTGGAGATTGAATGAATCTCTCTTGACACAATACGATATTGTTACATCATAGAATCATAGAAATTCAGAGTTGGAAGAGACCACACAGGCCATCCAGTCCAACCCCCTGCCACGCAGGAACACCCTCAAATCAATCCCGACAGATGGCCATCAAACCTCCGCTTAAAAACCTCCAAGGAAGGAGACTCCACTACACTCCGAGGCAGCAGATTCCACTGCCGGACAGCCCATCATGTAAAGCAGAACTGCAAGATTTTTTTAAAAGGAATTTGAATAATGAAGTAGAAACCAGAGTAGTATGGGATACATTCAAAGCTGTGATTCAAGGTTTCTTTATCCAAAAAAATATAGAATATAAAAAGAAGCAAAAGAAAAAGATGGCGGATTTAATGGAAGAGATTAAAGAATTAGAAAGGAAATTAAAGGAGAAACCTAGAGACAAAGTATCATCAATGAATTTAAAAGTATTACAAAAGCAGGTATCGATGTTAACAATGGAAGAAATTGAAAAGAAGATCCGCTTTTAAAAGCAAAAACAATTCAAACACGCAAATAAACCTGAACAATGGTTAGCGTAAAAGGTTCAGAAGGAAAAGAAAAAAAAGACTAATCGTGAAGATCAAGGAAGGTGACCGTATAATTTTAGGAACTAAAGAAATAAAGAAAGCCCTCCCTAATTATTTCAAAAACTTGTTCCAAACTAGAGATATTGAGAAGAAAAATGAGATGGAAGAATATCTTCACTCACAAAATTTAGTAAAAATACCCAAAAACTTCCATGAGATGTTGAATAAATCGATATCCATCAACAAAATTAATGAGGCAATAGAGAGCATAAAATCCAACAAAGCTGCAGGTCCAGATGGTTTAACCGCAAATTTTTACAAACTTTTTAAAGAACAAGTTTGGGGGCCAATGCAAGTGATGATGAACGAAATAATGGGTAAAAATACACTTCCAAAAAGTTGGATCAAGGCGAAAATAGCATTGATTCCTAAAGAAGATTTTGACATACTGACATGCAAAGACTTCCGACCAATATCACTTTTAAATGTGGACTATAAAATCTTTACATCAATTTTAGCAAACCGATTGAAAAAGATCCTACCAGAACTCATACATGAAGATCAAAGTGGATTTACTCCAGGAAGGCAAATAAGATCCAACATTAGAACAGTTTTAGATATCGTAGAATTTTATGAATTTCATAATGACAAAAAAGATGCCCTTATTTTCCTGGATGCGGAGAAGGCCTTCAATAATGTTAATTGGAGATTTTTAATAAAGCTTATTGAAGAAATGGAATTTGGAGAAAATTTTATAAATTGAATTAAGGCTATATATAGTGAACAGAAGGCCAATATAATTATTAATGAGGATCTTTCAGAAAATATTCCAATTTTGAAAGGGACTCGGCAAGGCTGTCTGCTATCTCCTTCACTATTTGTGTTGGTGTTCAAGGTTTTTTTAAGGCAAATAAGGAATGAAGATTCTATTCAAAGAGTCAAGATTGGACGAGACCAGTTTAAATACAAAGCCTTCGCAGATGACGTGGTGATATTCTTAGAAGATACTCTAATAAGAATTGAAAAAAGTTAATGAACTTCTTTAAAAAATTGGTAAAATGGCAGGATTTAAAATTAATAAAGCCAAAACTAAAATACTTCTGAAAAATATTAAAGGATCAGAAAAAGAACAAATTGAAAAGAAAGCCAGAGTCCAATGCGTACAAAGAGTGAAATATTTGGGAAGAGAAATGGCTAATAATAATACTCATTTGTATAAGAATAATTATCAAAAGATTTGGAACCAAATTCAAAAGAAATTGAATATTTGGAAAAAATTGGATCTTTCATTGATGGGTAGAATCTCCATGATAAAAATGAATGTTCTTCCTCAAATACTTTTTTTTATTTATGATGGTACCAGTTGCAATACCAAAGAAGTGGTTTCAAGATAGCAAAAAAGACTTATCGAAATGTATATGGAACGGGAAGAAACCAAGGATAAAATATAAATGTCTGACAGACACAAGACAACAGGGAGGTTTTGCAGTACCAGATTTAGAACTATATTATGAGGCAGCATGTCTAGCCTGGATGAAGCCATGAATTTGTTTGGACGACAGGAAGGTATTAACATTAGAAGGACACAATCTTCACTTTGGCTGGCATGCGTACATGTGGTACAGGAAAGTCGAAACCCAAAAGATTTTCAAGAATCATGTGATAAGAAAAGCATTATTAAAGGTGTGGGAGAAGTATACATTTTATTTCTGTCCTAAAAAAACATCTTGGATTTCTCCGTTGGAAGCGCTATCGATCAAAGAACTGAGAAGATATGGCAACTGGTTGACCTATAAAGACTTACTAAAACAAAACGGAGATGCACCTATACTAAAGGAACAATAGCAATTAAAAGATGAAGGATTAGAAATACAGTGGTTCCCTTATATGCAAATAAAAGAGAGATTTAAAAAGGATGTGCAAGAAGGAGGAGTGGATCTCAGACAAAATGAATTGGAAGATTTGATGATAAAAGGTGAAAAAAAAACTACTTTCAAGATTGTATAAGAGGATGCTATCCTTTAAGTTGGAAGAAGAAACGATCAAGGATTGTATGACAACTTGGGCCAAAGATCTCAATCATAATATCCTCTTAGAAGATTGGGTAAGAATATGGAAAAGTAATGTGGTATATTCAAGATCTTACACCCTGCAAGAAAATGTGCTGAAGATGGTATATTGTTGGTACTTGACACCCAGCAGATTAGCAAATATGAATAAAAATATGAATAATAAATGCTGGAAGTGCAAGGACCATGTGGGATCTTTTCATCATATGTGATGGGGATGTGAAAAGGCAAAGAGGTTCTGGTATGCAATACGAGCAAACATACAAAAAATATTAAAGAGAAAAATTGAGTTAATTCCTGAAATTTTCTTACTGGGTATTTTTGATGAATCAATGGATTTTTGTACTAAAAGATTAAGGTAGCATTTGATTGTGGCGGCTAGATTAGTTTATGCCTAATATTGGAAATTATCTCACATCTCCGCAGTGGAGGAATGGATAGAAAAGATAACAGAAATAGCACAAATGGACAAATTGACTTATAGACTGGACAATAAGATGAATAGCAAATTTTATAAGGCTCGGGAGCTATTCACAAATTTCTTGGAAAATAAGGAAATTGCAACGACAGGTTTTCAATCTTAATATTAAATTTATTATTATGCTATATGATGATATATGATATGGAAGTGATAATTATTAAATAAACAACGGTAATCACTGGTATTAGGGTGGAGGGAGGTGAAAATAAGAGAAGAGAAGCTGAAGTAAATGGTTAATGTATGGAACAATAGGGATGTTAATGAATAAGAACTATTACATGGTATATGAAAGGTTTATGATAAAATGTGAGGTCTAACTGATATGCTAATCATAGTTAAGTAAGATAAAGTATGTTCAAGCAGATATATAATCTTTTCCTTTTCTGATTTACAGAGGTTGATCTTTTATATAGTTGATCTATATAAATATCTCATAGCTGTATCCCATGAAAAGGGGGAAGCGTTTTATGTTCGTAAGATCTTGTAAATATGTATGTTGTAATGCAATGTAATGTAAGGTACTAATTACTATGTTTGATGTACAAGTATGTAGGAAGGATGTAAGTTTATGTGTATGTATGCATTGTTTTTTTGGATCTGTGTAAGTTTCGTGTAAGGATGTGGTTGTTTTTGGTTCTGTTTTCTTTTTTTCAATATTTAATAAAATATATATTTAAAAAATCTTAAAATCCTTCTGTCCACATATCTGAGAGTACTATTCACATTTGACTGACCTGCATTGGAACAGATGTCACAGCTCTAGGCTAAGGAGAAGCCTGAGTGAGCTCAGGATCTGGCAGTAATATAATTGATATCAGAGACTGGAAAAGATACCATGGGTCAATGTCCTTGTACTCTAAGTCACACAAAAAAGTTAAGGTGGTTGTACCGGCCAAAAGAAACATTCCGAAAGAATAAGGCTGAAATCCCTATCAGCACAATACATTTAGTAGACTCTCCTCCACTTGACTATATAAATACCAGGAAAACTTTTGAGTCCTTCAGAATTTTTCAATGGGATAGATATGAAACAAAGTTTGGGGAAGCTGATGTTCAAGCCAGGGTATCATAGAATCTTGGAATCATAGTATTGGGAAAGATCGTAAGGACTATCTAGTCTAACCCTTGCCATTCAGGAATACACATCTAAAGCATGCTTAGAAGAGCCCCATACAAGCTGTGTTTAAATTAGGGATAGGATGAATCCAGAATTTTCCAAATCCAGATCTGAATCCCTGGAAGGTTCTGGGAATCCACATATCTCACGAATCTAAAATCTTTCGAATCCTTTTTTTAAAAAGGGTTTAAAAAGCAAGGGAAAGGAAGCACTTACTGGAAAGAGTTTTTGAAGCAGAATTTGACAAGTCTCAAGTCCTGCAACAAGCAAGGCACTTTAAAAAAACACTAGCCTCTAGTCCAGTCTCAATTCTTCACCCTGCAGTCTCAAGTCAAGTCTGAAGTCCTGCAACAAGGCACTTGAAAAAGAAAAAAACAGCCTCTAGTCCAATCTCAATTCTCTACCCTCAAGTTCAGTCTCAAGTCTTGCAAGGGACTTTCAAGTCAAGTCTCTAGTCCAGTCTTAGTAATTCACAATCCCTACCCTCCAGTCTCAAGTCAAAAGAATAGAGAGGGAGGCAGCTGTGGGGCAGGCAGCATGAGTAGGCACATGCAGCCCCACAAGTGGGCACAGGAAAGAGCCTGTGGCAAAAGCAGCCTCTGGTGTGGGCATGAGGCTTTATGCCGCAATTTTTAAAAACAAACTATTGATGAATTTGAAAGATTCAGTTTGCCTATTTTGACTTGGGGATTCGGATTCATGGATCTTGAATTCTTGCTGAGGATCCGAGGATTTGGTTGGCCTATCCCTAGTTTAAATATTACCAAAGAAAGAGTGTCAATCATCGTCTGAAGGCAATTTATTCCACTGTTAAACAGCTGCCTTCAGATATTTAAAGACAGCTATCATGTCACCTCTCAGTTTTCTGTTATCCAGGCCAAACATACCCAGGTCCTTTAATCATTCCTGATAGGGCTTGGTTTCCAGACTTACGATCATTTGGTTGCCCTTCTTTGGACATATGTCAGTTTCTGTGGACATGCTCTACGTCTGATTAAATTCATATGATTGAAAAAAAGAAAAGGGCCACAGAGATTCCAATCAGGTACTGAGATGATTTCAATTTGTACCTGGGACCCATCTCAAGGATTGCCAAGATAAGGACAAAGAAAAGTAGATGTCACCCCTCTGTTTTTGAAAATATAATAATCTAGCTGATTCCCCAATAGTTATCATATAGATCTTAGTCAACTTTTGCACATGAAGCAAAGACTCAGCATGACAACAATTCCCTGCTTGGAGTCAGCACTTATTTTGCAAATAATATACAGTCATGGAGGTTGAAGGGAAAAAAACTGTAGATATTTGTTTTTACCTTTTCAAGTTTTCTGAAAAGCATGTTTAGAGAAGAGGATATGAAAAGTTGCTTGTTCTTGTTTTCTTTTTAACTTAAGAACATTCTTATCTTTTTCTACCTCTGCATGTCTCTCTCTATGTGTGTTTAAGCAGGTAAATAATGTAATTTATTTGTTTGTGTGGTTATAGTCAAATAGCTTGACTTTGAAAATCTGCCCTTTTCCAGACTTCTTAAAAAAGAAATGGGCATTGGTTCATTGATCTGTATCTACGAGATTTTTTAACAGGTGAAAGAGATTAATGACTTCAGCACAGACAGCAGTGGCTTTTAAAACCCTGTGTATAAATGGCTATGCATGTAATATTTATGATATCAGTGCGTTGGCCTTTGGATTGCTAAGCCATTCATAAAATTCCAGCACAGCACAACATGAAGCAATGTGGACAGTTGCCGAGATGATAAGCAGAGAAATAGCTGTCTGCTTGAATCACAACATAGACGGTGGGCTGTGTGTGGAATATCTAGAAATAAAATTTGCTTTATTCAAATAACAGGTGATTATTGTCCTCCCCTGAGTTTATAAGGATCCATGCAGATTTCAGATTTTACATTTCTTCAGAGTTAGGGTTCTAGTTTTAATTACCTCAGTTTAAAAAATAAAGGTAGAAGAGAGATCTGAATCTAATTACGAAATGGCAAACTTAATTAGGTCAAGAGACCAATTTAATTCTCTCAGATCTGGCTGTGGGCCACACAACAGTAGGGATCTAATTCTTCACTAAACAGGTTTTCAAAGGAAAGAATACTTTCAGCAATTTCTTTTCACTGAGAAAAACTATGCAGTTTTCAAAGACTGTTCACAGGCACTTATTCTGTGCAAAGTTCACATGTGAGTTTCAGGGTTTTTTGCTTGTTTGTTTTTGTTTTAGTCAGAGAGCAGCATTTTATGCACAGAGAGAAAATGTTTTCAGCATAGAAAATAATGCAAACATTCTAACTTTTTTTTGTGCAGAAATGTGGTTTCCGGAATTTAGTGTGCAAAAAACTATGTATTAATTTGATGCAGAATAAGGTCATTTCCATCCTACACTGTTACAGTGCTGTTACTGTGTTTTCAGTATCCTGTGGAATTCTGGGGTTTTTAGTTTGTAGTTAGGCCAGTGTAGGGCAGAAATGGTTAAGTCTTTAAGTACACAGTTTTCTGTCTGGGGAACATCTGTGTTGAAAATGCTTTTTCCTTTGAAGAAAATGCTGGTTTTGTACAAAAGAAATGCAAATTTTGTCAGAATCAATCCTGAAGTGTGAAGACTCTAATCAGTTCAAGATTCTTCTCATATGGTTTTACTAGCACTTGAGAAACATTATTTTTGACCATTTTTCAAATATTTGTGAATAGTCTTTTTATCCATACCGAGTGACTAGATGATGAAAGAAGCTGCTTTTGTTTTCTAAATCACACTTCCATGCCAAAACAAGGTTTGTGGGGAGCAGGTAATGTGCAAATCAAGATGCACTTTCCCCTCATGCCCTGTTTTAGCAAAGAAGTTGAGGAGATGGCAGATTGATGACTGATCGACCAAACTTTGGTAAGGGTGGAAGACAACCCAAGAGTACATTTGGCCTATGAAGCACGTTTGGCCTCTGATCACAGAGTCCTATTGGATGTGTGTAGATATGAAACTGGATGAAAGGCAAGAGTTCTTATTAAGATACAAAATCCCAAAATAAATCCAAATAAATGGAAATGGAAATGAAGTGTTCAGTGTGTAGTTAAGATGTCATGAAACTGTTTCTTTGACTTCCGATGTGGCTTGATCTTGGCTCTATTTTGGATATTCCAAGAGTGGCTTTATCAATTTAGCTTGGTATTATCTGACACAAGTGAATTGTACTCAATAGGTACAGCAGACGTTACATGTTGTACCTGGTACTACTCTAAGAGATATCCTTCTTTCACCAGGGGTGGCAACTAACGTAATGCATGCATGGAAACTCATCACAGAAGGATATGTCATGCAGTGAGCTTCATAATCACTGTAGACTTGTGGCTGCCATAATGTCTAGTTCCTCCCCTTGCTGAACTCTAGAGAAGCCACCATTTCAAGCTAAATTTGGAAATCTTCCATTGTGAGTAAAAACTAGTTTTCTCCAAGTACGAAGCATATAAAAAAAACCTGATGACACAAGGGACTGATTAAAACTGCTTAACTGATTGATCTTGAAGAAGTGGCTAGTACACTCTAATCATCATCTAACACAAAAAGAAATAGGAAAACACTTATTTTTAAGCCTGGGTGGCACTGTGGTTAAATGCCAGTATTGCAGCCACAAGATTGTGAGTTCAATCCTGCCAGGCTCCAGGTTGACTCAGCCTTCCATCCTTCTGCAGGCCAGTAAAATGAATACCCAGCTTGTTGGGGGCAATTAGCTAAATACATTGTAAACCACTTAGAGAGCACTCAGCTGATAAGTGGTATAGAAATACCACTTATCAGCTGAGTAGTGTTTTCTTGGCAAATAAAAAATATTGGCAGAAAATAGAAAGTATGCAATTTATTTGCCAGTAAGGTGCCAGGTTGGGTCAAAGGAGACAGGGGTTCTATCCATGATAGTGAAATCTTGGCATCCTGTATCTTAGCGTGATAATGAATGATGGCTTCCCACTTAACAGGTCCAATTTCATTTAAAGCCTATTTCATGAATATTTGAGGATTACTTTTAAAGAAGATTATTTTAATCTGGTTTGTGTAATAAGTGCCTTATAGGCATCTAAATATCAAAGCAGTTATTTTTAGTACCAAGCAATGATGTTGTATTTCATATCATGAGAAGTGAAATGAACATGTGACTGTATATATGTTGCTATACTTGAGGACAAGTGGGTGATTTAATATAATGTAAAATAAATGCCACAGCTACATTCTCCTTCAGGTATGATTCATGGAAGAAGGCATTAAATTGCCCACTAGTCCAATTTCAGATTTAAATATAAATTAGTTTAATTTTCTTTGCAATCAGGTAAATTAATGAGAGAGGATAAAAACAATATGCAGTAATTGCATTTTTGAAATTATTCCTTCTGTCTTTCAAGACTGTTCTTTCCTTTTAAGATGCTGAAATGTGCTGTCTAAATATAAAAGTGCAGTAACATGTGGTTCTAATTGCTGGCTTAAATAATATAGCCAGACCTTAGAGCTCTTCATCCTTTTGAAAGGAGGCTTTTAGTGGGAGGTTCTGAGTCGAAGGTTGCAGAAATCTCATGCCACTAAAAATAGCTAACATTTCTAATGCATTTTATGCCTGAATGGTTTTAAGTGTGTGTGTATGCGTGTGTGTGTATGAAAAGCATTTCACAGAATAGGACGCTATTGCTTTTGCTGGTGCTGATGGTAGGGGGACAGCAGAGAACTATGTGTTTAATGGGAATCCTGAGATCTTGTGTATCCAATGCATCCCTGGTAATGCAACAAATATTCATTAAGCACTATAGATACACAGAAGGAGTTGACTCGAGTTCTGTCCATCCATTACAAGAGTATCCATCAGCAGGGTTGTATTCCTGTACTGCTATCTCTCCCCTTCCTGACACCCGTTTCTAAAAGACCCTCTGGAACAAACTAGGGGAGTGGGCAGAGGAGGTCAATGGTATTAACAGAAGTCCTCTGACACAACCCTGGATGTTAGTGAAAGTGACGACAAGCTCATCATGAAATCCTGTTACAAGGGCATAGCTGCCTGGAGAAGAAATGAAGTAATTGTCCCCCAAATAGGAATTCTATTTCCCTAATGAAATTTTCTGCCAAATTTTCTAGCATTCCAGTGATTTAAAACTTCAGTGATTTAAAGCTTAGAAATTTGTTTTGGGCATCTGAAGAAAAGGGACATGCAAAGTTACCAAAGCAATGCAAATACAGCAAATACAAAAGTTCTAGGTGTGAACAATCTTTACTGTTTGCAGTTTCTCCAATGTTAGGAATCTGGTGACTAAAGGAAAACTTCATTGAATTTTCATTTGGATGGGTAATGTTCTCCTTTTGCTCCTCCCTGATGTATACCAAAGGTGTATTTTGGAAAAAAGAAATGCAGCACTATAATCAGCCTGCAAGACTCAACAGTTGGGAGCCCTTCCTTGAAATGGAGGGACAATTTCAATTGTTTCATACATTATGTTTTGGGTCAGGCCCAGCCTGACATGTGTTATTGAATTTTTTTTTAAGAAACGCAAGCATTCATTACTCAAAATTTAGTGATATGATTATTGGTCTCCTCAAAATTGCTTGTTTGTGCTATGTAAAATGCAGCTAGGCATTGCTGGCAAATGAAGCCAGACATTTCACTGAAAGGTGTGCAGAAAGAGATTCACAAGTCAAGGATTATAATCAGGCATTTCTCACTGACTGACAAGTCTGAACAGATGCAGAGGTATCATAGGGCTTGGCTGCAGACAATGGATTTTGTGTTTGGGATGGAAGCTGGAAGCATGTAAGCATGTACGATGGTCTCACAACACAAAATCCACTGTCTACAGCCAAGGCCTACAATATGACCACATCTGTTCAGACTTATCAAACAGACTTTCAGCACAAGAAGTGAAATCAGTATTAATGTCAAGGGTTTCTTGGCTGATAATTCCCCCCTCCCAACACATACACACAGCAAAGTGAAATAAACAGATGCAAAGACTGCTGCTATCTATCTATCTATCTATCTATCTATCTATCTATCTATCTATCTATCTATCAAAATCTCCAGCCTCTATCTAAGGATTTCTTGACAATGTACAATAAATACAACTTGTCCAGCTTAACACTGTGCAAACAATAACATGATTTTTAAAGGCTGAAATCAGATTAAACCACTTAACAAATTAAAAGAAGATAAATTAAAGCCAGTCAAAATAGTTTAAAGTTATTTAAAACCATGCACGTGTGAGGACTTGAATAAAAGCAATTAAGGCCAAAAAGCTTTAGTAAACAACCATATTATTGGAGTTGATTCAAGTACAGCATCAAAATATATTGTATGCAGTACAAATGAATGAACAGAGCCAACCAACTGCATGGACAAGATACAGAAAGAATTTTTGGATATTTTTCAGGGAGAAGGACAGCTGTCAGAGAAGCTGAAACTTGAGATGGACCCTCCTGTGGAACCAGTGAAGAATCCCAGAAGAAGGGTACCTCTAGCATTAGCAGGACCACTGAAGCAGGAAGTGGCCAGTGTACAAACAAAAGACATGATTATCTTGTAGATAATGGTGCAGCATGCATCAGCAGCCTAGTTATCACCCATAAACATTCAGGAAAGTTGAGCATCTGTACTGATCCCAAACCGGCACACTGGTACCAAAATGTAGTCATAAGTCTATCAACCACTGAAGATGTAGTATATAGCCTCTACTAAGCTTAAGGTTTTCTCCACATTCAATATAAAGAATGGATTCTGGAACATACAGTTGGACACAAAGTAAGGCTATCTGACCACCTTTGCAGCTCCTACAACTCCTGCTACAAATGCCAATGGGCATCAGCCATGCCCCAGAAGTGTTTCAGTGTAGACTGAATCAGAAGCTAGAGAATATTCCAGGTCTAAAAAACATTGCTGAAGAAATACTAATTACAGGAGAAGGAGATACTGAAAAAGAAGCAATAAGAAATGACCAAAAAGAGAGAGAGAGAGAGAGAATGTTTTTAGAGAGGTGCAGAGAAAGATATATAAAACCAACCCAGGATAAAGTCAGGCTGTGATTAACAGAAGTGCCTGACATTGGTCTTTTCTTGACAGCAAAGAGCCTGAAAAGTAGAAGCAATCCAAGAAAAGCAGAAACAATTCAAATGATGCCAAGACATGCAGATGTTAAAGGTATACAAAGATTTTGGGGAATGGCCAGTTACTTGGCAAAGTTCTGCACTGGGCTAGCAGATCAGAGTGAGCCACTCTGACAGGTGACACACAAAAATGTTGACTGGGAATGGTTAGAAAATCATCAGCAGGCATTTGAGAAGATTAAGGACACAAGAGCCAAGAGTCTTGCATTTAAGGATTACACTTTGGGTGAACAGCTAGTATCACAATGTGATGTATCTGAGCCTGGGCTAGGAACTGCCTTTCTACGAAAGCAGGAGTCTATTTCATTTGCAAGTAGGGCACTTTCAGAAACTGAAAGAGATTATGCACAGAGTGGAAAAGAACTGTTGGCTATACTGGAATTGACTATCTCTATCAACTCACATCTCAGAAAATCAGACCATAAACCACTGGGAACCATTATGCAAAAGCCATTGCTGAATTCCCCAAAGAAATTTCAGAGCGTGTTGATGTGACTACAAGATTATGATGTGCTCATTCAGTACCACCTAGGTAAATATCCTGCACTGGCAGACACTGTAAGCAGGACTTATCTCACAACACTCAGTGAAGATTGCTCAGTAAAGAAATACATAGAATCAACAAAAACATTGCAGTGTTTACCAGATTCTTGGATCTACTGGTAGACAATACAGTACAGTACAGCTCAGGACAGAAGTCTACAAACAGTAGACTTCAGATAGTAGACTACCATATTATCCTGGTATGCTGGTCAGAAATAAAGTATGGACTACCAGTAAAAGTGAGACAGCGGGACCTCCTCTTGCGTGACCTCCACATGTATGAATGCAGTGTTGTGCAAAGTGTCATGTCCCATTATAGTAAATAGATGCGGTGAGTGTGCACCCATGTTTCCAAGGGCACATGCATGTTGTACCACTTGATTATAATAGGATGTGATACTTTGCATTTTTTTTAAGGGAATTGAGAGCTGTCTCTGGAGAGCAAGAAAATGTGTACACTGGCCTGATATGAATGCCCGATTGAAAGTACACATGGTACAATGTGAGATCTGTAACTCATATGGCGAAAGACAACAGAAGGAGATTTTACAGCCATATGAGGTGCCAAGCCAACAGTGGGAAAAAGTATCAGTAGATTTGTTTACATGGGTAGAGAAAGATTATCTTATAACAACTTTTACTGCAACTTTTGGGAAATAGGTCTACTACCAGACACTAAGGCCATTACCGCACGGGGCGAGGGAATTGCCCCGTGCCGGTACTTATCGGACTTCTTGGCTCCACATTTGAGTCCAGGCTGGTCTGGAGCAGTGTATGGTCGCCGCTCCGCACTGCTCCAGGGACAAAAATGGCGGCTTCTGGTTGGTCGAGGCTCTCCACCAACCGCTGAAGCTCGCCAGCCTAAAACCTACCCCCAGCAGATTGCAGGCTCGCACTGGTCTGAGCCTGCAAGTCTGCACCGGAGCGCGGGCATGGAGTGGCGCACTCCGTGCTTTTGAAAGACCTGTTTCAAGCGGTCTTTCAAAAGCACACTGGACGACCACTTCGGGTCGTTCCGGAGCAGGCTGAGGTGAGGAACTACACTAAGTAGGTCCGACCCAGTCTGCTCCCCTGTGCAGACATCCTCCCTGGAGGACACTCTGCACCGTTTCTTTAAGCCCGTGCAGAAATGGCCTAAGTCAGAAACAGAAACAGTCATAAAGAAACTACAGAACCATTTTCCCTGCTGTGGAATAGTGGATATTTTATTCTCTATCAATTTGTGTCAGAATAATTCATAACATTCTATGATCAATGGGAATTTTTATTATCACACATCAAATACCCATGGTCACTCAGAAGGGTTCCATAGCTAAGAAGGCATTTCAACCTTGGTTTCCAGGTCTCCTAGACTAAAACCATCCTGGTTCTCTTATTTGAGTGTGAAAAGACAAGTGATGCAAAACTGCATTCTCCACACATGCCAGATTTTATCTCCTCTGTTTTACAAATAATATTAAACGATGTCATCCACAACATCAAGCGTTTGTATTCCTGTTCATCTTTCAATGTGATGCACGTTATGATTCTCCAGCAATGCACTACGGCACTCTGCTTTGGTTAACAGTCTATTCTCTAAGCAAAAGGATACAAGGGCATAAATCTGACACCAGAAATAGCAACATTCAAAACACAAAAATGGTTGTGGAGCACTTCAGCTTTCTTCAGCACTGTTCCACTGATTTGAATGAACAGAAGAACTTCAAAGAAAGATTCTGGTAGTTCTTTTGAGGGGAAAAAGATTCCAAGGTTTGAATAACAATAACAATAACAATAACAATAACAATAATAATAATATCATTGTCATCATCATTACCACCATCACCATCACATTACATGTACTAATTAGGTCACCAAGACAGTGATTTCTTTATTACCATTCAACAACAAAAGATTTTTGAATCACTGTCGTTCAAATAATTATCACTTTCTACTTTTTTCATTCCAAATTCTTTTGACCCTGCAGTGGATACCTCTCTCCTTCTACGTGCATGAGTGTGAAAATCTGCAAACTAAGGTATCATTCATGCATCTGATGAAGGGGAGTCTGGTTCATGAAAACTTATATCACAATAAATTTGTTAGGCTTTAAGATGCCAATAGTCTCTTTGCTGTTTTTGCTGCAACAGCCTAACAGGACTACTGTTTTCTTTATTAAAAAATATTGCTCTTAGGAGTAAATCATTCCTAGTGGATCAAATCCACTCATACATTATTTTTATGCCTATATTTGCACATCCATGTTATTTCTATGTGTCATCAATTATCCAGTTATCATCCGTGCTGAATATTTTGATGTGCTTCTATTTTACTTGTTTAACCTACCAGAAGCAGCATTTCTGCCTGGGGTAGAAACCCCTCAGCTCCACCCCAATGCTCTTTATCTCTCTCTCTGATCTTTCTTTTATCTTCTGCTAGTCTTTGTTTCCCTCCATTCCAATGATCATTCAGCCATTCCCTCTGCTCATTTTGGCAGCTGTCATAGGAGCTTCACCTTTGACATTCACAGGAGCATAATGAAGAAAGTGAAATCATTGGAAATCTTGAGATGCTTCATTTGCTGAGGAAAACACATTTGGACTCCATTTTCTTTCCTCTGTTTTTTAGCTTCTTTGAAGTGTACAGAAGACCTCTTCAAAGTTAATAAAAGGAATGGGTTTATACATCCTTTTTTACTGATCGTCTGGGTGGGATGGGTCAAGAGTTCGTTTAGCGTCTGGAAAGATTAAAAGGCTATTTTCCTTAGAAGATCAAAATTTGCTCCTTTTTTTCAGAAAGGAAACACTTCTAAAACATGCCATTTCAATTGGATCAAACCCACCTATTTATTGTTTTGTGCCTACTTTTGCATAAATAGGATTACTTCACACTATTTCTATGTGTCATTAATTATCCAGCCATCATTCCTGCTGGATGCATGAGCTTACATTCTGATTTTATTTTTAATGCCTCGTGTGCTGCTTCAACAGTGTAGAATTTCAATAATTGGATTTCTACCCCCACCCTTCTGCTTTATCCCTGGGAATACAGATTATTGTGTTGCTCTGCTGCATGCTAGATGGGTCTCTCCTTTATGATTGCTGCAAATGTATGTCTAGGGTGAGAAATGGCAATACATATTTCATGGTGGTACCTTTATTCACTTGGGCTATTGTAATGATTGGGGCATTGAATGATCTGATGATTGCGATCATTTCAGTGCCACAGCATAAACAAATCATGCAACAGCCCAAAGCAGCAAGTAAAGGAGAAGATAACCTTGTGTTTTACAAGATAATAAGGGTACACAAAGATTGTTTCCAAAGTTGTTAATGTGGGTTTCTTTTACAAAATCACCCAGTGCAAGTTAGTATGCTTAATTGAACAAGTAATGGTATGCTCCTTTAGCCATATTTTCCTGGATGTTGTTTTGGTCATGAAAGGGACACTCCTAAGATGTCTTCTCACTGCTCACCTGAGCCACATTTAGATTTCTTTTCTTTTCATGTTAAGTCATTATGAGATAAGAACAGAGAGCAGGAAACAATTCTTGATAACTTAGGACATTTTATTCCCTTTCAACTCATTTCAATAGGGATGTAATTCTTTTTTTATATTCTTCTTAAAGAAGAAATGAGTAACTTTAACTATTTTCTTTCTTAAAGAAGCAATGAGTGACTAGCAATTTTCTTTTTGCTACAAGAATGTCCTTGAAAACTGCACTGTTTTCAGAGACCATGCACAATTTGTGACATTCTGTACAAAATAATAATATTTTTTGCACAGAAAAATACTGTTTTCTGAATAATACGGCAACATGAATTTTGTGTAGAATAAGGTCGTTTCCACAGGACAATGCTCTCGCACATCATCTTATCACAATCCTGGCAGCACTTCTGATGGAATGGGAGTATGTCCCCAGCACTCCTCTTCACACCCAACTAGCTGCCAGCAGAAGGGAGCATGAGAGACATGCCCCTTCCTTCCACATTGTAGCTGGCCTTCTTCCCATGCTTCAGTGGGGAAGGAAGTGCATGATCACACTTGTGCACGGCTGGCTGAGACAGGAGACTTGTGTGATTGGGGGTCATTGATGGAGTTTTTCCTGCTCCTCTCACGTCCCCATGCCGGGAGGACGCTGTCTTGTGGAAAGGACCTAACTCTCTAATAGTAAAGTTGCTCAGGATTAAGTCCAGTATTGTTTTCACTAAGGGTTCTCAATTTCTCTTTGTTTGCTCTACTTTTACTTCCTGTTTAGAATATTATGCAATGTTACAACTGGTATCATGAATTAATTTTTTTGTATTTCTGTTTATAAAGATAAAGTATAAAAAACTTATGAAACATTTGTTATGAAAATTTTTCAAATATTTTTGAATATTTCCTGATCCCTACGTTTTACTCCGCAGTAAAAACAAATTCAGGATTGAAGCAAACTATTATCATACTGCAAAAACTCATCCCATATTGATAAATGTTCACAATATTATTTCTACAACTCTGGAATATAGTATAATATCTTTGCATGATATATTTAGCTCTCTTTTGCCTAAACTTCCAAATAATTAATGAGGTTATGATATATTTCTGTCTACATGATAACTTTTTACTTTATTTTTAACATGGTAATACAGCTAATGCAAAAGTTATGTAAATGTTGAATCAGGGTCTTATTTGGGGTATTAACCTGCATTACCCTATTATTTCTGGCTGAATTTAAAAAGTCAAATAGTGTTTCCCTGAAGCTGTTCTACATGTAACCAGAAATAAATTCTCACTGTAGATGAGAAAAGGGACTTGTTAAACATACTTGATTTCTGTCAGTAATGATCACTTCCTCTCTCTTTGTGTTGATTAGCCTGTTAAACTTCCTGTTATCTTAAAATCTGAATTCAGTATAGGTCAAGTCTGACATCAAGTGGTTAGATGTATTGCATTCCTGTAAGAATGTAAATGGTCTATTATTTTTAAATTTTCCATGTGCATGTATACACCTGTATGTGTGTAAATGAATGTGTGTGTGTGTGTGTGTGTGTGTGTCTGAAGGAGAGAGGAAAAATCCACTGTTATTGTCTTCTCTGTGGCAACTGTTACTTTAAAGTAGGAATGGTCAACCACCAAAGACTTCTGCAAGAAATGCTATTTACCTTCCAATAATTAAAAAAAAACCCAACTGTTCTTTTTAAAATTGTAAAACCAATCAAATTTTGTCAGATTTGGGAGCTTCCCTGTGCTGTTTTAGGTCTAAGAGAGGATTTTGTTTAACCAGGAAGTCAACTGGAATTGGTTGGAAATTGCTCTGAAGGTGTAGAGTGACGCATTTATAGCAAAGCAATTAAAATACAAATGGGAAGGGTGGATGGCCCTTTGGTGCTTCAAAAAATTGTCCTTGAGGTTGCACTTTCCCATCCCGGCTTCAAAATAATAGGTTATTGGTTCTGATATATGGTGGAGGTATTTGGATTGAGTGGAGACTCACTAAAATGCAGTGGATATTTGTTTATCTTTTCCCTTGAGAGCCATGTGTGAGTATGGATATTTTCATAGGGGAAGTAGCATGTGAATAGCACATCTCTAGTAGCCCCTTTGCTAAACTTACAGATGTTGTGTGTGTTGGGATGTGATGTTGAGATGAGGCTAGAGGTACAGCTTTACTTCTGTTCCTCTTGCACAGTCCCTTCACATGTTGAATGTCCAAAATGCAATTAAATTCTGTCTGTATTGTTCATGGTACCTCGCTGAGATAAAGGCCATTTCCGCACTACACGGTTATAGTGCTATTATTCCACTTTCAATATCCTGTGGTATTCTTGGGTTTGTAGTTTTGTTAGGCCAAAGAGCTCTCTGGCTGAGAATTCTAAGTTCCCCTCCCTAAACTGCAAATTCCTGGATTCCATAGGAAGTTGAAAGGAGAATAATAGCACTATAACAGTGTAGTGCAGAAATGGCCATAATTGATCATTGAAGACCAAATTCAATATAGATACAAAACAAGAACAGACAGCTCTTAAATGCTGTACTATTAGTATTTCTACTACTAGTTATAAGTAGTTGGCTAATTATCAGTATAGGAAAGGCATACCATAACACGTGGATCCTTCCCACACTGGACTGTTGTAGCACTATGATTCCACTTTCAACATCTTATGGAATCCTGGGATTTGGAGATTAGGGAGGGGCCAGCCTGCCCATCCCTAAACTGCAAACCCCAGGATTCAATAAGATGTTGAAAGTGGAATAATAGCACTATAACAGTCTAGTGTGGAAATGGTCAAAGTTAGGGTCTGCCAAAGGTAGCTGATTTTACATGTCATAAACAAAAAGACTTGCTA
Organism: Ctenosaura bakeri; assembly: GCA_948474755.1. Classification (NCBI taxonomy): domain Eukaryota; kingdom Metazoa; phylum Chordata; class Lepidosauria; order Squamata; family Iguanidae; genus Ctenosaura; species Ctenosaura bakeri. The sequence continues at coordinate 56,780 of CAOLHI010003811.1, forward strand.
TTGTTACACTTTCGGTGCCAGGAATATGAAGAGCTATTTGGGGAAGTTTCTTCCACAGAAACCAAAACAACCTTACCCCACTTTGAATACTGTGGGAGAGGGTACATTCTTATTGCACCTCAGGCAACAAAATGTCTTAGATCTGCCCTATTCGAATAGTAACATTAATCTCTGATAGTTTACTGTAAGGCACTCTGACAATGAGCTTTAACAGTAGGTAAATAATAGTGGCCATAATTTATTGCTGGCAACTGTAGAAATAATATAAAATCATGTAGTGTTATTGCAAAATGTTGTCATTTTGTTTAGTTCTTTACTGTCTTATTATGGGTTTTCAGGAAAGATAATTTTATGTTTGTTACCATAAAAAAAAAAAGGACTACACATCAGCAAGACTACATCCTACTGTATATATTAAATGAAAAAAATGGGTCTGGTTCTATTTAGTCTTTCTGATGCTTGGTCAGAAAGCTGTTTCAAGGCATTGTCTGTCAACATAATGGAAATTAGGGAGAGATATGCCTCCAATTGTCCTTGCTCATTAAACCGTGCCTCTGCGGATGCCAGTGTTTTTTTTATTTTTCCTCCCATTTCAAAACACCCTAACTTTCCCTACCAATTAGCAGTACATGACTTTTAAAAAATAGGATGCAAAGAAGCCTGAACTATCATGCTAGGCAAAAGGATTTTATGTGTGATGTCAGACCATTGGCTTAACCAACATTTATTCTTTTTGGCAGTAGGTCAAAATGTTTTCAACTGCACAAGATGTCTTATTTTTAAAAAAATAAGGTGGGAGAGCATAAGACACACATAGAGAGAGAGAGAGAGAGCTCCATTTTAATGCTCATTGATATAATCTTCATTTTCTCAGTTTTAATCTTTACATTTAGATTTTAACTTATGCCAATTTATTTACTTTTTCTGCAGCATGTGGGCATAACTAGCAGACATAAAGCAATCCTATGTGTCAGATCCAGACGCAACCTGTACATTGCCAGTGATCTGTTAGCCAATTTTCAGATGTTTTTGAAAGGTGTGGCGGGGGGAGAGATGACGAAGAGCAGGGCATTTTTGTTCTGAGGTGTTTCATCTGCACAGACGTTAATGTGGTGGGAATTAGATATTGAACAATTTGCCATAAAACAGTGATTGTTAAGTGATCTCTCTCTCTCTCTCTCACACACACACACAACATATACCCTGCATGCATGCACAACCTGTTGTTCAATGGGACTTATTCCCTTGTCAATGTGATAAGGATTACAGCTATAGAGGTTTTCTACAATATGTGTGTATCATTGTATATCATAAATTGTCATTTCTGTTGGGGCAGTAATGTTGTTGATCTTACAGGCTACAGATGCTTAACATAATTTTTTAAAATTTTGTCCTTGGGTCTATATATGCTTTATCAAATGTCAAAAGAATAAATATTTCCTCAAGTATTCTGGAAGCTGAACTAGAAGGATTGAATATACACTTCTCCACATGCAGTAAACTGTACCTATAGAACCCCATATATGCTAATCAGAAGAGCTGCAGCAACAGAACTGGAGCAATACTAATGAGTGGTTGAAGACTGTTGCTAATTGAGGCTATCATTGCGCTCCTATAAGAAAGGAAGATTTCCTGGGAGATGGTAATCTATTCTTGGCAACATATAAAATGCTAAGGGGAGGATGTTAAGCTTTTGGATCATCGATATGTTTATTAATTTTCAGCTCTGTTAGCCAAATATTTTGAGCAAGACAAATACAAATGTGTTCATAATGACATGTACAAAATAATTTCCACTAATAATTACTTCAGATAGGTCTATCTGGAAGCGAAACAGCATTATATATATCTAAAATAATATAACACATAAATAAAGCCAGCCTTACAAGTTTCTGGGCTGTATGGAATTGTGATGTGTCAAAATATACAAGATAAAGTATAATGGGCAAGCCATTATAATTTAACAATTTGATTTTATCCCTCCATGGAAATTAAGGGCTAAAAGGCCAAATGTGTGTATAACAGCGGGCAATATTAATATTAAAAGAACAGACCTGGAGTCACTGGATGGGGAACTGACCAGACCAGTGTATCTATATTTGCTCTATTGTTCTCTCAAAAAACACAGAAAAGTCATGTTGATTCTTGATAGAATTGAAATCCGAGATCTAGTGGCACAGTTTGGAGTGTGTAGAGGGAGGCTGGGAAGGGACGGGGCTATGGCACAAGGGACGTGGCCACTGCACACAGATGCATGGCTGTGGTGCTTGAGAGCATGGCCAGGGGGTGTGGCCATGGGCCGGGACACCCCAGAAACATTGCCACCCGAGGCAAATTGCCTCCCTCGTCTCATGTCCCTACATGACTGCTGAGATCTTACAGGGACAAAGTCTTAGAAGAGTAGAAAATAAGTAGCTTCCAAATAGCGATGGGACAACCAAATCCTCAGCAAGGATTCAAGATTCTCGAATCTGAATCCCTGTGCAAAAATAGGCAAACTGAATCTTTCAAATCCACCAACCAAAAAATAAATTTTTTTAAAAAAAGTTTCATTGAAAAAAGGTTTTCAAAAAATTATTTTTTTTAAAAAAAAGTTGCTTTTTAAACCCTTTTTTAAAAACTGATTTGAAAGATTTGAGATTCGTGAGATTTGTGGATTCCCAGAACCTTCTGGGGACTTGGATCCAGATCTGGATTTGGAAAATTCTGGATTTGTCCCATCCCTACTTCCAAATATGATATGGGGATATACCAAAGCTCTCATTTCTGGCATTTATGGGAAGCACTGAGCTCATCCCCTTATTGGACGAGATCCAGATAAAGAAATGTTGTAAAAACTATGTAAAGTAGCGATGTGCAGCAGTTCCAGGCCCATCTAATGGAGGTGCTGAAGTCCTGTCATGTATGTAGTGTCTGCAAGTACCTGCATGAACTGTGCAACTGTGAAATGTGATGTTCACATATTGCAACTACAGTGTTAGTGGTAAGATGTTCTACAAGGATTCCAGGTATCAAGAGCCTCATAAGACAATACTTGCAACATGCCTAGACCATGTAATGTCTATAGAAGCAAGATTCCTGAAAGGCTTGTTGCCCCCAAAGCTGAAGACACAGCCACACAGACTAAAATATAGGTCCATTTTCTTCACTGAACTCTATCATTTTCCACACTGTTCAATCAGTCAGCTGAAATGGTGTTTTCCTGTTTCTTATTTTGTGACTTTTTCCATTTTTTTGTTTTAAAAACAAGCTTTTGTTCGCTGCATGGAAGTCTGGCTACTTATTACCAGTTTATTGCTGTTGGGTCTGGGAAGGTTTGGCTACTTAAATTCTTCTTCCCAACACAGACACAAACCATTGCCTCTAAGGAGTACCAGAGTTCTGGGTCACCTACCTTCCTTCCTTCCTTCCTTCCTTCCTTCCTTCCTTCCTTCCTTCCTTCCTTCCTTCCTTCCTTCCTTCCTTTCTTGGTTCACTGGAAAATCTCAGAAAGCATCCTAGTCCATAGTCGTGTAAGAATGAAGGTTTGTACTAAAGTTACAAAAGCTCAGACATTTTTCTCTCTGTGTTTTTTTTCCTTTTCTTCCCTCATACGTGCAAACACTTCTGCATCCACTTGTGCCATTTTTGCTCTCCCAAGCTCACTCATAGCTTTGTTACCCATTCTGCCATAGACAAAGTTCATTTACAACATCAGCAATGCTCATTTCCCCAGTTTGGTTCATGACTGCATTCATATCCCTTTCTCTCCTTCCTTATTGAGAGAACAATTAAGGGTACATCTAGATTGGATGGTCCTATAGATCAAAGGGCATTCTGCAGCTATTCTGTCTCCCTTCTTTAACAGATACTTGTAATGGTAAGAGGGAGTAAATGGTGGAAAACCAGAGAAATTCACCAAACTCAAGAAATGATTGCTTGGATCCTTTGTAAAACTCTGCATCTGAGGGAGCATGATTGTGTGATAAAAGCTTTCTCTGGAAACACTGATGGAACTCTAGGAAGTCCTACATTTTGAAGGATAATTTTTATCCTTCTGAATTTAATTTTTTTAAAAAATGCTTAGAATTATAGTGATATAGGGCAAAAGTATTATTTCACTTTTGAAATTAATGGCACTATAACCGTCACAGGATGGAGGGGGGAATTGTGTGTGTGAGAGAGAGAGGGGGAGGGAGGGAGGGAGGGGGAGGGAGAGAAATAAGGACGCAACTTTTCTGTTCCAATGTATTTTGAAATTAAAAAAGAAATCCACTTGAGGATGGAAATAAAAGCTTACAACTGATGCCAAGAACTACCTGAATATAATCTAGAATAACATAAACATTGTAAAGTCAAAGGCTTTCACAGCCAGAATCCATAGGTTCACTTGCATCTGTGGCTGGCATCTTCAGAGGGTCCTCTGAAGATGCCAGGCACAGATGCAAGTGAAACCTCAGGAGAAAATATTAATAGAACACGGCCTCAAAGCCTGAAAAACCCACAACAACCTGACATAAACATTGTTTGGATATTTTAACAAAGCCTAGGAACTACAGCAACAAATACTGCAGCCTCCTGACATGTTTCCCCCTCTGGAAGAGCCTTAATATTTTGAGAGAACCTCAGTCTGAGACTTTAAAAATCTTGTAAAATATGTTTAACTTACATGTGCATACGCCTTTTATGCATGTGTTACTGCCCCGCCCCCATGACCTTCTATACCTGGGGGAGAAGCATCTAGTTATGTCCCCATAACCAGACACAAAATGATTACCAGAGCTGCTGAGAGGTAATTGCTTTCGGTCTGGCTGTGGGAAAATAGCCAGATACTTCTCTGATTTCCACTGCTTTCTTCCAGCTGTGTGACAAGGGCATTCAATGCCACAGTGGTAGATTCTGAGGGTGGTAAATGGCTTTGATCCTTGGCTCATGTTCCTGAAGGACCCTGAACCTTGCTTTGTAAGGCTGACTACACTGCTGGATACTCCCTTGAACTGACACTCTGAATTGATTGATCTGGACTGCTGGAACAAGAACCGTAATTATTTGACGGGTAAGCTTCAGTAAATGGCAACTCTGGATGCTACTAAAGGCTCTGTTTAAGGACTGTGAGCATTGGCTGATTTTCTAAACAGGACAAACATCACTATAGACACAGACACAGATGCACAAAGACACACCAGAGCACTGACTCTTACTCAGAAAAAAATGCAGACTCCCCAGACTGGAGGTTACCCATCCTAACAAATACATATCAGTGCTCATAGGGTAACTTTGTTTATTAGTATATTTAAAAAGATGCTTGGCCTTCTCAGAGGCATCACAGTTAGGGGTTCTTCAGAAATACATGAAGTGCACTCCTCTGTCCGCAATGAGTTTAATTGACTTCTTTCTATGAGTATGTGTATATGCAATTAAGAAATGTTAATTTGATATCAGGCCAAACTAGGCATGCTGTTAGATACATCCTATCATTCAAGATGGGGGCTTTACAAAAGTGTACAGCATCACTTGAGGTGTGCCAGTTGATAATTATTGGTATTTGTAGTGTTGAGGAGAAAGAATACATTTATTTCCTCTTCTGCTCCAAACTTGAGAAAGGCTTCCCCTCAAAAATGGCTATTTGCATTGGGAGAATTCCTCACTTCTTGTTGCTAGTGCTACCTGAAAACATACTGCTATTGTATGCCTTTAAGTCTTTCCAGCTTATGGTGACCCAAAGGCAAACCTTTTACAGGTTTTCTGAGGCTGAGTGTGTGTGATGTGCCCAAGGTCATCCAAGCAATTCCCAAGGAGGGAACTGAACTCTGGTCTCCAGGGTTGGAACTCAATGCTTATGCCACTGTAACATGCTGGCTCTCTAAAATTATATATGTCGCTAGAATATTCTGAAAATAAAATATCTTTATATTTTTTACACTTTTTGATGGGCTATAGTTGCCCAAGTACAATAAAATAAAATAGAAAAATATTGTACTCGATTTTGTGCACGTACTTATCTGTTGTTGATGTTTTTTTGTTTGTTTGTTTGATAATGTGGAGTCATTTGGGACATGAAGCTGGGCGTAGCAAGCCACCTTGTGTTTTGATAACCTAAATTGTAGACTATAAACTAAAGGTTTTAGAAAAATGAATTTGACTTTCATAGGACTTAATTAAATTGGTTTCCATGACACCAGAAATATCATGCAATATTATGCCATCCATTCATTATGGGAATTGTGAAGTTTATTCTAAGCATAACAAGTAATGAACAGCTGTGTACGTATTATAATAGGCCTTTACAAGAGACTGTAAATTCAGTATGGAAGTTTGAGACTATATTAAACATAAGTGAAGAAAATTGAACTCATTCACATGGTTGAGACTATAATATCCATTCTTCAATTAAATGGCTGCTCCAAGAGTATTATATTAGCATTAATAATTATTTGAACATGCTATACTTCCCAGGAGAGGGGGAGAAAGTACATTTTTTGAAAAGAGCATATTGGAAATACATATTGAAAATAGCTTACAGTTCAAAATTATAATTCCTTTTTGTTGGGATAATAATTCTCTTGATTATAGCATTTTCAAAAATTCAGAAATTTTGGTACTACGTCAATTGGCTGTGTAAGAAATTCTTTGTAATTGACAAATTCTATTTAAAAATGTTTGGGAGGAGAGAGATGATACAAAGCTGGCATAGCAAGATCATCATCATCATCATCATCATCTTTATTATACCCTGACCATTCCCCAGAATTCAAGTTGGGTGACAAGGTTCAGTTGGAGGAATACTACTGGCATGGAAATTCAAAGAAGGTGAATTTTGTTGAAATGTTTTATTTCTGAAAGACAGAGAATTGTATAATTCACATTAATGGTCTCACCCTACATATATTTGACTTGTAGTAAATACTTTCGAGTGCAGGAAACAGTGAATGCACCCTGACACTCTCTCTTTCTGTCTCTCTGTCTCAATTTCTCTCTCTCTCATTCTCCCCCTCTCTCTCGTTCTTTCTTTCTAATATCCCACTGTTATCCCAAAACATGAGTGAATCAGGGGTCCACTTATGATGCCAATACCTCTATGCAAAAATGAAGAATTATTAGCTGAATATGGAGGCCTGCAACAGCAGAGTAACTTAATAAGATATTTGACACCAATATTTAGGGGGCCTGTGTGGGGAAAAAGACAGCCAAATATTCCAAAGTAAACTTAATTGTGTTTTATTGGGGGAATTGATCACATGCACATGAGATCTAAATAGTCACGCAATCACATGGGGATAACCAAAAGGAAAAGGGAGGAAAGTTAAAAATAGCAAGATTTCAGGGCATTGTGAATGATATTTACCAATCTGGAAGAGTAGCAAAGAAGCAGTGATGTTGCTTAGACATGTGTCTAAGGACAGTATACAATCAGGAATCAGAAAGGCAGAATGGCTACCAGCAATCAATGTACTGTGAGTTAGCCGGTCAAAACTGGGTATTTTTAATATCTGATTTCTGCCTGGAGGGTAGGGGTGTGAATGGCTCTCTGGTTGAGTAAACAATGGAGTTCGCAGAGTGGGTAATAAGGTCCAGAACAGACTGATGGTTTTAGAGTTAGGTGACAAAGAGGCTGATGGTTGCCTGATAGCTCTGTAGTTGATGAACAGGTTTTAGGCTGAAGGAAAGATTGCTTGGTCAAAGGAAAAGGGATCACACAATCAGTGATTCAGCAGGAATCTCCCAGTCAATATTGTCCCATAAGATAGAGACATTAGGGCTAGCTGCAATCCTATTATCTCTAGAGTTTTTTTGGTGATTTCCTGACTATGACCTGGCTACACTTAGAGGGGGTTTCTGACCAAATTCACAGCTCATATGTTCAGCCACAATTTTAAATTATATATGCCTAAAAGTCTGAATGAAATCAGTAGGCCCTGTTTACTGAACAGCCACATGTCTCCTTGCCACTGTGGTGATCACAATGTTGGTGCCTATGAGAGACAAACAGGATGCCACTTTTTGTTGATGGAATTGCTGTGCCAGTATTTTCTCAGACTCCCCCCCCATGGATAGTCAGCCAAAACCAGGGTCCTTTGTGTTCATAACATCCTTTCATGCCACTCATAAATCAGTAATGCTACAAATGTGGGAGAAATAGTGATGCTCTAAAGACCATCAGATGGAATTTTATCACTTTGGCATGACGTTTTGTCTGACATGCTATTCTGTATTGAGGTGCAGGTACAGACTGAGGCCCTTTTCACATGGGAAGGGAAAAGCATCCTGAGAAGCCCTGAAACAGAGCTTACCTTAGTCCGTCACCACATGGAGCAGCACGTTTTCGCTGCTCCATACTCGTCGGCGTCCCGCAGTGTCCTGCGGGGCCCAAAATGGTGGCTTACGACTGGCGGAGGCTCTCCACCAACCGGAGAAGCTCGCCAGCTGGAAAGCCCACCCCCGGCAGATCTGCAGGCACACCCTTGCGCATGCCTGCAAATCCACACCGGGCGCTACGACGGGGCTGCACGCGGCTGCACGATCGTGCTTTTTAAAAACCACTTGAAAAGTGGTTTTCAAAAAGCACGCGGCGCCACCACTTCTGGTCGCCCTAGCACGGATTGGGGTGTGGAATTACACAAAAGTAATCCGCCCCAATCCATTTTACGGTGTAGATGACCTCTGTCAGAGGTCAGTCCACAGAGTCTAGACGGACCACCCCAGTGCTTTGAATAGAGCTTGGACATGGACTGGGAATCAGTCTAAAACATGATAAGGCCTGTTTTGATACTTCAAGGGAAAAAACAAGTCCTGGAAACTTTAATGTAACCTGGTATGTTATGGAAGACAACTGTGGACTTCCAAGAGGTGGATCTTGATAGTCTGTTAAATCGCTACAGTTTTATATCATTTCTTTTGCTGTCTTCACTATTTCCCTTCTCTCTCCCCTAGTTATGAATTTGCTGTTGTCAGCAGCAGCAAAGGCTATGTTATATGTCTTTATTTTTTATTTTTATTTTAAAAGGCCTATACTTTATTTTGTTTTCACTTTGGTCAGTAATTCTTTAAATATAATTCTTTTTGAGAAAACTGTCAGGAGTTTGACAGTTCTTCTTAATTTCCTTTTGGAAAACCTATTCGGGTTTGTAAAGGTAGGTTTCTACTGATGTCACACTGTTGCTAAATAATAATTGTAGTAGGAGCTATTCTTGGTGTTGTTGCAACAACAGGAAAATATTTTCACAATTATTTAAGGAGGGCATAAGAAATATGTCTTCTCATAGGTTTTTTTCCCTTCCTGCTCATTACAGACAAATAATGTATCTCATAAATTCAAAACAATCAACTCATTTTAACTACTATCAATATAAGGCAAAATAAGGCCACTAACTGTAAAACTTATACAGTATCAGTAGAGAAAAGCTTTTCTGCATTTTGTCCCTTCCTCCTTTCATTTTCCAGAATATCTGAATGACTGACCTGCCACTAAAATGAAATTGGCTTTCATATGGGCAAGGTTAAATGTCCTTTGCCTGACAGATTTGACAGGGCTAATCTAGGTACCCATAAGGAAACTAGAGTCTGTTTTTGTAACTCCTTAATTGTGGAGCATATTGCTCATTTTGTTTTAGACTATAATGATTATTCTGATATTATGGAAGTATATATCTCCCCATTATTGACTAAGGTGACAGAATGGTCACCCCGGAGAATAGTTATCACTGTGCTTATCTGTAATGGTAACAAATATGTAACTTTCAGAACTGCTAATTTCTTATATTTGCACGCAGAGATTACAAGTAGTGTTTGTAGTATATTTGTATAATGGTTGTCTTCTAGTTGCAATAAAATTATAACTAGACTGTTGTTTTTATCAGAATCAAGTAGTAAGATGAGCTTAACAAAAGAGGCAAAAATACCTAAGCCAAAAACTATAAACTCCACTCTTGAGTTTCTTGTGAAAAACAAATTTCTTTTGTGCACCATTTTGCCTCAGATCAGGAATGGGCAGTTTTTGCTCAGAACTCCGGACCCCTGAAAATTGGTAAAAAATAGTCAGAAACAGGAGCCAGAAAGTACTTAGGGTTTGAGCCTATTTGGATTGATTTTCACCCACTCAAATAATATGGGGTAGTGTAGGGTGTCTGAGGAGCTCAAGGGTGTGTGTATGCCTATGAAAATCCCCCAGGACTGTATGCTTCCAATAAGCCTTGGTTTCTTTATCCCAGCTTTAGGGTTTTTTCCTCCTCCCCATCCCACTTTTTTTGGGGGAGGGGTCACTTTATCCTAAATTACATGTGACCCTGGTGAGATGAAAAGCTCTGCTAGCACAGATGTGCTACAGGTAAACACGGCACAAGTAATAGTCTCAGATAGTATACCCATGCAGTCTCCACCCCACAAATAGTCACACAGTAGAAAAGTGTTGGATCATTTCCTTTGCTGTGTGCATTCAAGGCATTTCCAACTTATGGCAACCATAAGGTGAACTTATCACAAGGTTTTCTGGGATTAAGAGTGTGTGATGCAACCAAGGTCACCCAGTGGATTAACATGGCTGACTAGGAAATCAAACTCTGGTCTCTAGGGTCATAGTCCAATGCTCAAACCGCTACACTATGCTGGGTCTCAATTAGTTCTGAGGTTGTTGTTTTTGTTTGCTTTCAAGTTATTTCCATCTTATGGCAACCCTAAGTCAAACCAATCATGGGATTTTCTGGGGGCTGAAAGCATGTGACGCACCCAGGATCACCCAGTGGGTGTCCATGGCTGATTAGAGAGTCAAACTGCGGTCTCCAGAATCATAGTGCAACATTCAAATGACTATACCATGCCGATTCTCCTTACACCAAGTTTATTTCTACTAGTGCAGAAGTAAATGCATTAGCACAATGATACTTTTGGATTTAGGCCTTCATTAATTTTCTGGGCTTTCCTCCCACCAGGAATGTAGAAGGATTAAACTGTAAGTCCTAAACTATAAAAGTGTACTACTGTTTTGTAGCTAACGATACGATAATAATAATAATAAAAAAACCCAGCAAGAATAATGTGTTCATTATATCTAATTGGTATGAGCATTTTTCAAGTATTAGATGGCTTAGACCCAGGATGTCTAGCAAATCATTTCCTCACTAAGTACTGTAGCACAGTTCTTTGTAAGCTATCTGATATAGGGGACCAGTTAGGATTGATATTGGAGGTAATATATAGTCATTCCAACTAGGGTTGCCAGATCTCTGGGCCTGGCCTGGGTTGCCAGTTTTCACGGGTCATCTCCAAGCAGTGGATAAAGGTTGAATTCTTCCATTTTAGTGGACTCAGCTCCAGGCAACATGAAAGGGCTGTGAGCAGATATCCAGATCAACTGGGAGATTTGCAGCTTGCTACCATATTCAAGGGTTAATTGATTTGTTGCTGCAGCTTACAAAGACTCTCTAGAAGTCTAGTTAGTTAGCTTTCTCCACCCCCATCCCCAGTCATTGTGGTGCCATGGGTCACCCTCTACTTTGTTCTGCATCCATTTTATGGCTAGTAGAAAGTAGAATATAACAGACTAGAGTAGAAACTTTGTTACAGTCATAGGCCTTTTCCGCACTTTGTTTTTGCAACAGGGCAGAGTGCCCTTCAGCGAGGATGTTTGCACTTGGGGGCGGACTGGGTCTGGACTACTTTCTGTAGTTCCGGACTTCAGCCCGCTCTGGAATGATCAGAAGTGGTCGCTCGCTGTGCTATTGAAAGACCACTTAAAACAGGTCGTTCAACAGCGCGGTGTGCCCCACTCTGTAGCTGCACTCCGGTGTAGATTTTCAGGCTTGCACCAGCGCGAGCCTGCAGATCTTCTGGGGGCGGGCTTTAGGCTGGCGAGCTTCACCAGTTGGTAGAGAGCCTCCACCAACTGGAAGCCTCCATTTTCGTCCCTGGAGCAGTGTGTAGCATGGCCACGCACTGCTCTGGATCAGCCTGGATCCTCCAAGGGAGCACGCCGGTCCAGTAAGTAACAGAACAAGGCGTTTTATTCGCTAAGTGCAAAAAAGCCCATAGATTAGCACAGGTAAAAAGGAGATAATAAAGAATAAAAGAATGTAATAAAAAACCCACAAGTTAAAAGCAGCATTTAAAGACATCCCTTCAAGATACACAACTTGAATATAACAAACAAGATTGGTACTAGTCTTCTGTAGAGGTCAGTGCCTGATGAATTTTTACCACAGCTGCACAGAATCTGGCAACATGACTTGTTATATCGAGGTTGATTTCTGAAAGCAGCAGAGAAGTGTAGACTTGCTCAGTATGTCCTTGGTACTTTTGCAATAGTGGTGAAATAAGGCTGAGGCAGATGTCCCTGTAGTATGAGCACTAGAGTAGGATGTGCTCTGTTGTTTCTGTTTGGCCAGAGCCACAGGGGCACAGTCTCTCTGAGAAGGGTATCTTCTTTTATTGGCTTTCATGGTCAGCTGAGGGGAGGGCATGACATTGTGCCAAGGTAAAGGCCTCCAATGTTTGGATATTTCTAGTTTTGCTAAACATACCATAGGTGAAGACAGATATTTGTTAGAGTCACTAGCAATAAAGGTTGGAACACTGGCTAGATCCAGTTATTGCTTGTTATTTGGTAGCTGCTTTAGCCTGGTCATATCCCATTCTGAACAGAAGATCTGGAAAAAAGCCCAGTGATGAGATTTTAGTCATCATTGTCTCCACATAGACTGAAACTCATCTCTCAATGTTAGTGGTGAAAGGCCAGTGGGGGAGAAGGATTGTCTAAGCCAGTAGCTGAGCATGGTCAACCACACTCTGGCCTCCACTTTCATAAGACCTGATTCCAGTCTTGGAGTTGCATTAGAGACACATTTTGGAACTTGGAAAGCTGATCTTAATCATTTAGATTGCACAAGTTCTAGCAGTGCAAAATTGGGGAAGGGTCCCAGCTGGGATCTGTAAAAGGAGTTGTGCTACTGATTTAGCTTTGAAGTAGCAAGTAGGCTAGATTAAATGTTCCTTATTCCATTTCCCTAAGTGAGAAGGAATAATCCCCTCATTTCACCTTGGTCTGGGAACAGTCCTATTAGCAAAGTTTTAATTTCCTAACTGGAAAACACATTCTGCGTGTTGGTGTGTTTGAAGCTGTGAGCAACTCTGGTTGGTACTTAATGTATACAACTTAATGGCATCACCTGGACTTGTCCCTACATCATAGGTTTTTGCCTGGAAACCTCAAGGCCTGGGATAATATCAAACTGGCAGCCCTAGCATCTGTAGGGTTTTCTCCCATATGTGCCAAGGATCATATCTATGCTTCTTCAGGACAACTATTTTTTTTCATGGAAAGATGATGTGGACTGCCAGCCAATAGCTTGTGGACTGGCACCAGTCTGTGTACCACCACTTTGGATTGCATTGCAGCTGCTGAAGGAGTCTTCACCCAGTCTTGCATGTAGGGAGGAAAACAAACAAGGAAGGGCTTTCCCAGTGACCATGTCTAGATTTTGTGATTCATTTGACACCCCCTCTTGTCATTTTCAGTATATTTATGAAGCTTCTGTGAAGCATTTGTTTTCCTAGACAAAATAGAGAACCTTTGTTTGGGACTTCATTCCATGCTGAATTATGGTTTTCTTATTGATTGTGGTATTTTAATTGCATTGTGTGACTGTGAGATTCTTAATTGTTCTTATCTGCCCTGAGTTGATAGAGCATGAAAATGTATTGTTAAAGGTGAGAAAGAAATTTCTAAAAAAACAACAAAATATGTTTAAAAACGGAGAGGCCTTTCATGTTTATGCTTTGTCCTCAGCAATAAACAGGCTACTGAAAACCCAAAGGCATTTTGCTACCTGAGGCAAAGAACCAGCCTCCTTTCCACTCCTATGGAAAGGCCAACTGGAATAGCAAAACAGTCAGTACATGTGTGTACTCTAATGCAACAATGTCACAGGTATTCTCTGCTTTACCTGAGCAAGCAGGATTTTGAAGGCCTACAACAAGGTGTGTGACATAGAAACTTCTATCCTCCAAAAGGTGGAAACAGCTGTGTTTTCAAGAAGCACAGTCTTCCAGCCTCCTCTCACTGAGACCATTTCCTCACTCTGCATAAAACAGTGGATACTGGCTTCTTTGTAAGTGGCGTGGTGAAACTGCTCTGGTTTTTAGTTTGAGCTTCAAGAGATCTTTCCAAAGAACAAAACTTATTCTGAGGATAGAGTCCAACACTTGGGAGATCTCCTTTAAAGTTCAGACTAAAATCCAGAAAAGATTTACTACCACATGGAAACCACCAGCCAGACATGTTGGCCTAATGATAAGGCCGGTTCTGATGTTCATCACGTAACGTTTGTCTCTTTGTAACATTTGTAACTTAAGTCTCCATATCCTGCAAAAAAGAGGCACTCTCTAATTATCAGCCACTCTTAACATGTCTGTCAGTGATACTGAATGACATCTTCAGGTAGACAAGTCTGAGCTGAGGGCTGTAAAACTTTGGGAAGTTTTATTGGTTGTCATCTAGGATTTGTTGTGTCTACAATATCAGAGGATAGGACACAAACACTCGAGCCTATTAAAAAGTACTTGACAGCAATCTAAAACTTCAGCAAGTGAAAAATGGCTGATGATAGGCCATTCTCAAGGAAAACTTGCCAAACTAGGAATGAGGCGGGGGAAAAAGGCTGACAACACATAAGGGAGACTTCAAGGTTTTCTTGCCAGAATTCTGAGCTTTTTTGTCTCTGTATGTGTTCATGAGACTCTGAATTTGAAGTAAATAACACTCTGAGCCTCTTCCCAGTAGACCTGGATACCATTGATCTGTGCAGCCTTTTAATCTTTGAATAGAATGTAGTCTATTCAACAGGCAAATCTTTTCAGGTTTGCAAAAATGCCACCTACTCACTGAAAGCTGTTCATGTGATTCTAATATCAGACTAACTTTGCTGGGTTCCATCTTCTCTGCCTTGTTGACAAAGCACAAATTAAAAATGAATTGGCAGGACGTGGTCTGGACAATGTTAAGCATGTGTGTGTGTAACTCTAGTGTGGAGCCATGGGAAGAAAGAGGGGAGATGGTTGTTTACATCATGTTGGTTTGAAAAGGATTTAGGTCTCACTGCCTAGGGATGTACATCTTTACCAAGTTCACATTCACAGGCAGCCTTCTGCTCACAGTTTCATGTATGGCTTATGCCTACTTTCTGTCAGTTTTGACAGTGGCTCTTTTCGCACGGCATTTGCCATGCGAAAGAGGGCCTGGAGCATTGCAAGATTGCGAGGAGCAATCTGCACAATGCACTCACAATCACGCAACGCTCCAGGGTCTGGCAGGGGCTGATCACGCATCTTTTCATTTTCAGCTTGAAGCCAAAAATGGTGTGCAATTGCACATTGCTCCCAGGCCCCGTGTGCACTTACCTGGCGTGCGGAGCCTCTGGAACCGAGCCGGTCGTGCTTCCTGCCCCAGTGCAGCCTGGGAAGGTCTCAGGCTGCACTGCAGAAGGAAGAGGAAGGGCTCTCACGCAAGCAGGCAGCTCGTGTAGAGCTGAAGCAGCAGGGAAGCAAGAAGCTTTCGGCAGAGGCTGCTTGCACGATCCTCACACCCCAGCACCAGAACAAGGTAAGGTGCAGAAAGGGCCAGTGTGTTTATAAAATCCATTATCATAAAAATCTGGAGGATTATTTGGGAATCTTACAAAAAAGATTTCAGGAATTTTTTAAAAAAAAGATGTAAAATTTTGTCTGCATTTTCCAAGCAATATGAATTTATTGAGCATTTCAAGTGCTGTGCATCAATATCTGCATATCTTAAAGTGTCCCTTTTTCTGAGGCTATTTCTGTGCTACATTGTTATAGTGCTATTATTCCCCTTTCAACATCCTATGGAATCCTGAGGTTTGCCATTTAGGGAGGGGCATTCAGAATTCTCAACCAGAGAGCTCTTTGGCCTCAGTAAACTGCAAACCTCAGAATTCCACAGGATGTTGAAAGGGGAATAATAGCACAAAAACAGTGTAATGTCAAAATGGCCTATGTTAGCTTTTAAAACGTTCTTAAATTTGGTAGTGCATAAACCGCCAGGCATTGCAAAGCTGCTCTTCTGTCACATCAGCATAAACTTTCTCAGTGACCCTCTCTAAGACTGTGGTACTTCTTCTCCAAGAGAAGATGGACCTCCGTGTCATTGTCCTTCACCCAGTTGTCTTTCCACCAGCAGGCAAAGACTATTTTATTCAGGCACTCATTTGCTAACTGTCTGCCTGCTGTAGAACGGGGCTGTCCTTGGGAGAGGGTACTGTAATTTTTCCTTCTCTGATGTGGCTTTCTACTGTTTTCATTTGGTGATTTTTCCCCCCAACATGATAAAGTGTTTATCTGCATTTTAATGCAGAAACTTAATTGTGTTTTTAGTAGCATCTCCTGTTAATCATGCTGGGAGTTGCCTATATTGCAACAGTGAGAGTTAGAAATAAATAAATAAGGCCAAAAAAGGAATAATGAAGAGGAATGATTTTGAAGCAATATGGAAGATATTTGTGGAAAAGGTTTTAATAAAAGAGGAAAGTGTCATACCTCCACAAGTATTGAGGTTCTGGAAGGTGGAGTAAGTCGAAACATAATTGGCTCTGGGAGGTGGGTTTATTTTTAGGAATAGTTTGATATGTTTAGTAATAAGATCATATTTGGTAATAGTAATAGATTAATGTAATGGAAAAGTATAGGGTTAAGAATGAAATTATTATAATAATAATTAATATAATGAGAATGAGATCTAGATATAGGTAAGCAGTATGTATATAAGCAGTTTGATATAGAATATGCTGAATAAGTATATGATTGTAATGGAATTGGAGAGAAATAACAATATAAGCTTGTTTTTGTTGAAATTTCCTTTTTTCACTGTTATGTGTATCACATGGTGTTTTTCTTTTTTTGTTCTGTTTTTTTCTTTATAATCAATAAAAAATTATTATTTTTTAAAATAAATAAATAAATCATAGACTTCTAAGCCAACTCTGTTTGGGAGCATATGATTGCTTCCTTAATTCTGAACAAAATGAATGAATTTCGAAGAACCCTTTCAGCACACAGAAGCAGTAACTGGAATTCTTTGACTTTCATTTAATAATGATAGCAAATGGATATAATTGGTTGGGCAAAGGAAACTCTTCAAGCAAAACGTCCAACTCACATAGAAGTAATTTTCAAGGTATAATAAAGCCATTATGAAGGAAGCAGAGAATAGAATGATTGTACTTGCAAGGGAGAAAACTAAAGGGTTCCATGCTCTCATGGAGTGCATGCTGGATTCATGCCAAGGTGAAGATGAATATTTCTTAAATCAACCTTTTAACATTAAGGCCCATCTTTAACCCCCAATTTTTGAATGTGCACAAAAGCTTCAAATCCATAAAAGATCACTTTTTTTCTCATCTGTTATTTCTAATATGACATACCCCCTTTCCCTCTCTGTCTTACTTCCAATCCTTTGTCTGTCTGTCTCTTCCTTTCACCTTTTTTTCCCCTCTCCAAAAAAGCAGGATCAGAGGAAGCTGCCTTATACTGAGTTGGACCCTTGGTCTATTTGGCCAGGATTGTAAGCACTGATTGGTAGTCTTCATGGTGACTCACCTTTTCCTCACCCTTCTTGGAAATCCGTGACATTCCCTGGTGACTTCCCAACCAAGTACTCACCAAAGCCAGTGAAAAAGCTGGAACTGGTGAGAAATTTGATCAAAAGTCTGTGGAACTGACTAAGTAATTTGAAAAGAAATGTTTTTATGAAATTGTTCCCTTCCCACAGGAACATTGTGTCACTGATTCTGTTTGGTGATTCTTCATCTTTCCATGGACGGGAATAAATCCCATTGAGTTCACTGTGGCTCAGTCTTGACTGGATGTGCACATTGTCAATTTTAACCATCACAAATATGTTATCTGTCGTTAGTACAAGTTGATGTGCATTGAAGGTGCAAACTTTACTTTTATATTGTTTCCACTTGTTTATAATTATTCTGCCACTTCAGTAATGTCCCTCCCACATTATAATGTGTTTCAAGAAATACAATGTTTTTTTTACTGTAGTAGCAATGGTTGTGATTGTTGTTGAGAAACTACTGCCCAAACCAGAGCTGATCAAACAAATCTCTTGAAGAAATTACCCTTCCTTTTACTTTGGCATATCAACTTCCTCTTGGCTTTGTGTCGGGTTGAAATCACTGTTTCATGGCTTACCTCAGTCATTATATTTCAGTGTAGATAGTCATGACAACGATTCAGGATCAGCACTAGTTGTTTTTTTTTAATACCACCTCCTGTATATCACTTTTCAATATACTGAATTCAGAAGAGCACCCATTTGTCATTTCAATTTCAGTGACCTATATAACCTGTCACCCAGAGAGATTTTTCTATATATCTAAGCATAGTTCTTGTGGTTGTAAGAATGCACATCATTTTAATTTATTTTCTCCTCAGAAAGACTGGCACATGGACAAAGGTCTGCTTGTCTGGCCTGCTGTTATATATTCTGCTAGATATAGGAAGGTCATCTCAGTGTTCAGAATGTTACACTATGTTTCACCACAGTGGTTCAAAATTTCTGTGGTACAAACAAGAGCATGGTGAAGAATCATGTGCTACAGAAATGAGTGACCATTAATAACAATAAATTACATCCCATGTGCTCTACATGCTGTTGCTCATATAGAGACATTGATTGTTTCTGTAATAACAGGCACCGATATTCAGCATCAGTATCAAGAATGCTTGGACAATTGATAATGCCTCAGTAGAGCCACAGGGACTGATGCCTGCTCTGGACCCTCCAATATATTCACCTGTTCTAAGTTTGCCTAGTTCTAAAGGTTGTTTGAATTGACAAACATGTGATGACATAGTGTATCTGGTCATGGAAGGAAATTCAAAATGGAAGATGAATTGCATCTATCTGCAATGGCATGCTGCTGCGACTGCTGTCCAGAAGTAGTACTTGCTATTGTAGTTGATTCAAGGTCAGAAGAATTTCCACTTATGCCAGTGCAGTCCAGTGATATGTGAGGGGGCCCATTGGAAGGCACTTTGCTGGGGCTTCTTCAGAGATGGAATTGTCCAAAGGAGCCTCCAATAAACTTCGCCAAAGCTGTTTAAGTAAATAGTTCTCCAGTGCATACCAACTCTCAAGGAACTGGTTTTGGTGATTTTGTTTATATGCAGACTAGTTAGGCTCTTTCCGCACCATACCTGGATCCTGCCATGTCTCAGTGTCATCTCAGCGGTGCCATCGCTAGGATGGGAGCATGTCCTGAACGCTTCCTTCCACAACCTGCCGGCTGCTGGTGGTTGGTAGTGTTTGGTACATGCTCCTTCTTTCTGCAGTGCAGCTGGCCTCTTTGCTTTGCTTTGATAACACTTCCCTACATCTAGGACAGCCCCAGTCTCTGCAGTTGTCACATGAAGGGGCCTATTACTGGATTTTTTCCAGTAATGGTATAACATGTGATTGTGATGTCTGGGGAAGTGACAGAAGAGGGACTGTGATGATGTACTGTGGTAGTATGCATCGTGGATCAGCTTCAATGCGTTCCCATGCCAGCATGGGCCTGTAGTGTGGAAATGGCCTTAGTTTTTGATTAACCGGTATAGTCTACAGCGGATCTGTTACTTTGAGAACATATTATTTTATATTATTTTATTTTACTCTTAATTTTGTTACTTTAGTTAAGATCAAAATTGAAACTATAATTCAGATCTTGCTGTTTCTGAACCTTCTTCATCGCAGACTTATAGAATGTCTATTTCTTCTATGTTTCATACTCTCCCTACTGTCTTGATGCCGATGTCTTCAAATCCTTCTGCCTGTTCTCTTGATTATTCTTGCTTCTTAATCTTTGTTTGAAGGGCAAGAAAACATTCCAAGATGTTTAGGTTCTTCTAGGTGTTTCAAGGGCAATTGTCCATGTAGGAAATTTGACTTGTCCATCAGAATTTGGGTCAAAATGCCCACTCCCATTTTGAAACATTTTTCACAAGATACATTAGGAATGACATTAGGAAATCTGTGAATTTTCTGTGGATGATTATGTCATTTTTGGAGAGGAGCCACTGTCAATTCCCCTGAAAAATCCCCCTCCAAAAATGGTGGCTGTCCAAATAACTGTCATCTTATGGAAATATCTTTACATGCTCACCACAGAATTCAAGTGTTTTTTTCTCCTTGCACACACAAACCTTTCTCTCTGATGTTCACCAGAGGAAAAAGGAAAGCCTCTTGATTTGTAAGGTGAACTGCTGCACACAAATGAATCACCATGTAAAGAAAGCCACTACACATACAACATTAAAGCAACTTCCTTGTGAAGGCTTAATACAATGTAGTCATTTTTGTTAGACCAACCCCATCATCTAAAAACATATAGTTGTTGAGACTCATTATCTGTTCTTTATATAGTGACTGAATGCTATATGAATTTTTCTGCCTCTTATATTTACATTTTGACAATCTGAATGATTGGTAGTTTTCATCAACACATGTATACCTGGCTGCTTACCAGAACAATCTACTAGGGATGTAATTACTCACTAATTTTCTTCTCAAAAGAAATAATTAATAATTTTAGCAATTTTCTACATAGTGCAAAAAGGTCTTGAAAGACCACACCATTTTTGCATTCTATTTGCAGTTTGGGACTTATTCTGTGCAAAATCCATATGTGTTTGTCTTGCACAGAAAACAGAGCTCTCTGCACAAGAAATAGCACTTTCCACATAAAAAGCTGATTCGTGCCCAGAAAATATTGTTACCTGTTGAAATTAACCATTTGCAAATTTTGCACAGATTAAGTCCCCAATTACAGCATTTTCTATGAAGGAAATAGCATTTTCTGTTGCGGAAAATAATACATCTATGAAGAAATATTGTTTTCTGTATGAAAAATACTGTTTCCTGCACAGAAAATGCTGTTTTCCATGCAATGTAAATGTGTGAATTTTGCACAGACAAAGGCCATTTCTGCACCTCACCCATTTCCATCGTTGTTCTGTCGTGATCTTGGCAGTGTCACTGCCAGGATGGGAGTGTGATGCAAGTGCTCCTCTCTACACTCAGCTGGCTGCCTGTGGAAGGGTAGCATGAGTGACATGTGCCTTCCTTCCACAGTGCAACCAGCCACTTCCTGTGCTGCACTGGAGAAAAAAACACTTAAATCATGCTTCTTCCCTTTCTGCATGGCCACTGGTGATGGAAGCATCACATGGTTGGGGATCATTACCAGATTTTTTTCTGGTGATGGAATATACTGTGATCACAATGCTTGGGGATGTGTTGGCAGCATGAGCATGATGATGTCATGTGAAAGCATGACTCAATGGACCACCAGCAATACATCCTCATCTCGGAACAGCGACATCATGCAGAAATGGCCTAAGTCCCAAACAGCAAACATTTTAGTCAATTCAGGATTCTTCTCATCAGAGTCTCTTGACACTCAAAAAAACCACCACGTTTTCTGAACATTCTGAATATTTTTGAGTATTGGTTTAGTCCTTTCAATCTACTGATTGCCAATTATGAAGGTTCGTTCAGCATATAATACTTTCATCTTATAATAATGTTGTAATCTAGATGAAGACTGATTTGGAACTTAAATAATACACAGAACTTGCCTTGATATGCATGAGGACCTTTTTATCAACGAAAGCAGAGGCAAAGCTAACAGTTGCCTATAAATATTCTTATTTTCAACTCAGCCTTGTAACCTTTTTATATGGTACGTTTAAAACCATTCATGGGCCTCACTGACACATAGTATAAGTGAAAGACATATTAGGTACTTGTTGTGATGCATATCTTAATATTTAGTGTTGATTGTAACATTGAGTTGACTTTGAAAACAAAACACTAGGATTTCTTCTGCTTTCTTTAACCTTTAATTTACCCCTGCAGTTTTTTTTTAAAAAAACCTTTAATGTTTACATCAAACATTGATATAAAAGTTATAATCACTCCATATATGAGTATGAATATATCAATATAATATATTAATAAATACAATATAATTCCATGTTACTTTTGCCTGTTTGGCCACTCATGATTGTCAAAGATTATGTTCCACTTTATGCGATTTGATGTTTCTTTGTAAAATAACTTTCATATGACATTGCTTCTTTAGATCTTGATATATGCATCCATTTATCTCTGTAAATTAGAGAATGAATATCCTACTGCCAATAAACAGAGGAATATACTATCTGATGTAATTTACTGTTCTATTTTCCCCAGTGCTTTTGAATTACAAATAATTAACTCAGTTCCTTAAAAAGGAGCAGAGGATAAATGATCACATTTAGTTTCTTTCTTCTGAAAAGACTGAGTAGATGTAAGATACCTCTTCTATAGCCAAGTGCCACAGGTATGATTAATGGCATCATCACTGCAACATAATTTACTTAGAAGGACTTCCACAACTGATAAAAGTGTCATGTGCTTTTACTAAGCAACAATCTAAATGAACTATATTTCAGTTTTTTTATATCCAACATTTATCCAGATTTCTTTTATAGGCAGGCAGGATGACCAGTGAACATTAAAAAGGGCCTTTTTGCATGAAAAATAGCTTCTGTCTGTATTTTTTTTTAAAAAAAATACACAGAAAGATGTCTAATTTGTAACAGAAAATAAAGTATATTTACACATGAAGTCATGAAAGAAACTTTATGGAGGAAAATTTGTTTCCTTCTCACTCTCTCTTTGTAAAATTCATCCTTGCATAATGTGAGAGGAAACAAGAATTAAGAAAGGAAATTAACCTGTCTCCCCATATTATATTATGACTAGTGTAGTCAACCAAGGCCCACCTCCCAGCTATATCTTTTGAAAAATGAATAAGATTTTGCCAAAACAAACAGACCCCAATATCGTTACAGAGCTGAGTCAGAGTGACAGGGCTCCATTCTGGCCTCAGAATGGCAAAGGCTGCCATTTCCAATCTTCTGACGTAGCACATGAGTCTATATACAGCATAAGCCCTCCATCACTGCTGGTGGAGTCTGTTGTCTGTTATCTCTTTTACTTAACCTTCTCTGCTAGGTTCCAGTTGTTGTTGGGCTATGGCTCCAACCATTCCTTACTAATAGCTATAATGACAAGACATGGTGGGAGTTCTATTCAAACAACACAAAACCTGGAACTTATATGAACACAAACCCAAACAAGCAAAATATAAGTGGACCCATGACTTTGAACAGCATGTTGCTATTAGCATTGAGCCCAACCAGGTCCAAATGGTGTCTACCAGAGTGTCCTTAAAGAATTCAAATGTGAAATTTTTGGTCTTTTAATTATAATATGTAACATAATACTAAGATCAGTTTCTCTACCTGAGGACTGGAGAATGGTCAATTTATGAAAGGGATCTAGGGGATCCAAGTAATTAATGGCTAGTTAGCTTAACATCTGTTTCAGATAAATTAGTGGGTGTTATTAAAAGTATTTTTTCAAGAATACAGAAAAGAAAGCCCTGCTGCAAACAGGATCATTTAAAATTCTTCAGTCCTTTCTCACTAACCTTTAAAGTTCTTTGAAAGTATCAATAAACATATGTAATGAAATTATGCACTAGACATTGTTTACCTAGACTTCCAAAAGATTTCTATCAAAGTTCATCACCAATGGCTCCTGAACAAACTTAGCAGACATGGAATAAGAGAAGTCCTTTTCTGGAACAGAAATTGGTTAAAGAGCAGGAATAAGAAAATAAGTTAAACAAATGATCAGTTCATTTATTTATTGGAGTTATACCTGGCCTTTCTCCCAGGATGGGATACAAGGTGGTAATCTAATTGGAGGAAGACGAGTAGCAAAGTCACCCAGAGGTCTAAACCAAGACCAATGCTTTTTAATTTGTTGATGAAAGATCTTTATTGACTTAGGAGTGATATGCTACATTTGGCACAACATTATTTAGCATAGTTAGGTATATTGTGATGAGCTTCAAAAGATCTCTATGAACTAGGAGAGTAAGTATTAAAATTGTGAATAATGTTCAATGTAAGCAGTGAGACACATAGGGGCAAATAATCCCAATTTCACATGTACATGGATGGGATCTGAGCTAGCAGCCAACAACTCAAGGAAGAGATCTTGGAGTTGTGGTAAATAGCTTCATGAAAGTGTTGATCCAGTGTGCACCTGCTGATATACATATGCAATATATATACAGACACACACACACATGCATATGTATATGCACATATAACATAAACATCTATGGTGAGATTGCATTTAGAATCTGAAGCAGGACCCCTGTTGCAACAGAAGCTTTGATCATTTGTTGAACCCTTGCTCACTGGTGGGAAAAAGTTGGAAACATTCTCCTCCTTGTACCCTGATTAGCAGCTGAACACACTGCCTTTGCCTGATATGGCTTCTGGCTGTTAACATGGGTTTGGGCAGTCATACCAGAAGACATAAATTAGTTATACATATGTAACTAAGTAGCTGATGTAGAATTTTGGCATCCATCTCCTTCGCATCAATACCAAGACAGAGAGACTCATGAGTCAGTTTTCCTATGCAAAGCACCTCTTATTTCTAATCACAGATCCAGCAGTGCAGTATAGGGGAATAGAGAGGCCACTATTCTTTTAATTTTAATCATATTTCATCATTGTTTTCATTGTAACCTTTACAACAGATACAGGGACAATAATAGCAATGAGTCTTTTAAGACTTTTTTCTCTAAAGAGTACTCATTCATCTTACAAGAAGGATCATATAGTTCCTGGTCTCCTTAGTCTCCTTTTTGTTGCTGAGTTGGCTTTATTGCCCCCCTCCTGCTTTGTTCCCAAGCTCCACAGATAAAGGGCATCTCCTTTTCTTCTTCAGCTCCTCCATCTAACACCTGAACTTTCTTTTCTCCCTAATGTATGGTTAGGAATCATGGGATCCTCCAGATGTTGCTGAACTGTGACTCCCATCTAACTATTCTGGCCAGGCTGCAACATTTTGAGGGCTGTACAGTTCCCTCCCCTGCTTTAATGTCTCTCTGTAGTATTGACTGTCTGAACACCAAACATTCCTGAACGCCAATCATTCTCTGTTTGATTTCTCCACCAGTGTTTTCTTCCCCACTTTTCTGCTGCTAATATCTTCTCTCTCAGTACCAAAAATCCCCCTCTCTTTGAAGCAATTTCTGGTCTTTCTGTATTCTAGCCCTGGTCCATACCTCTTCTATGACTGCTTAGAAACTTTTGCATGATTGTACTCATAAACTGCTAGTTTGTATGTGTGATAATGGGCTCTTCCTACTATCCAGGCAACATAGGCTATTTTCACACTACACTGTTATAGTGCTATTATTCCACTTTCAACATCCTATGGAATCCTGAGGTTTGCAGTTTAGGGAGGGGCATTGAGAATTCATAGCCAGAGAGCTCTTTGGCCTCAGGAAACCATAAAAACCAGAATTCCACAGGATGTTGAAAGGGGAATAATAGCACTATAACAGTGTAGTGTGGAAAGGTCCATAGTTTAAGCGGGATAGTTTCCTCTTCAGGTAAACAAGGGGTTAATGAAGTGTTGGGTTTAAGTTACATTTATTGGGGGTTAGCATCATAGAAGGACATCAGAGGTCATGAGTGACAATTGCCTAATCAGCAAGACTAGCTGGAGGACAAAATGAGAAACTTCCAGATGCTTCAAACATGAAGTTGTAGACAGGCCTCAAGAGACCACAAGAGAACAACCACAAACCACATGAAGTCCCTAAATATTATTTTTTTAAAAAAAGTTTAAAATATAAAACTCACTAGCAGTTCAAATCTCAAAATAGTTGATTATTTGAAATATAATCTAGCCCTTAGAAATAGTTGATTATTTGATTTAATAGTTTAAATCATTTATTTAATAGTTGATTAGTTGATCGAAATAGTTGATTATTTGAAATATAATCTAGTCCTTAGAATTAAAAGCAGAGTTCTGAGCATATTTTGAGCCTATTAATGTTATTTATCTATGTTTACTATGATATCTTTCCTTTCACAAAGAAGTCCCCCATGGTTATCCTCTGCAGCCTAATTGTTGTACAAACAGTAATGTTGTTGTTGTAGTTAAACAACTGGAAGTAAGAAACATTTTCCAATAGATGTCAGATCACCTGGAGATACATCAGCAGACCCTAACCTCCATGTTTACTTGTTTCCTTCCCTCCTTTTGCTATTTAGCTACATTAAGAGAGAGACAGAGAGAGAGAGAGAGGGTCCCAGCTAAGTCATACAGCACGCTTTTTTTCTGTATTCCAAACCATTTTTTCCATATACTTGCTGGGATTGTTGGTATTCATGTTTGCGATTACATCTTTTGTTTTATATTATAAGTTATGCTGTTGATCTCTTGTGTTATGCTGTTGATGTGTCTCTTATGTTGTTGATGTATCAACATTAGTTCAGCTATTTCATATGCCTTAATTCTGATCAATATATTTTGTTATTCTCTTAGAAAAGCCTTTTCTATGTGGCCTACATTCTCTTAATTATAAGGAATTATAAGGAAGCTATTTTCAGTTAACGCTCAGTGACTCAAGGTCCAAAATATCCTTTACTTCTTTTCACTTGCATGGATGGGAGCACATAGATATGTCAACCAGCATGTGTCAGCCAGTATATGTTGCAGTGCTGCTTTGCACATCAAACTTTTCCTCCCCAGTATGAAATTCTCTTAAATATTCTCTTCATCACAAAAACTCACTGAACAGTTAACAGCAGCTGCCCCCTTCAGCACACCAGCAGAAGAATATGCTTCTTCATGTGTTGTTGTTGTGTGCCTTCAAGTTGTTTCCAACTTATGATGACCCGATGGTGACTCTATCATGAGGTTTTCTAGGGCTTAGAGTGTGTGATGTACACAAGGTCACCCAGGAGGTTTCCATGGCCAAATGGGGAATCAAACCCTGCTCTTCAGGGTTGAAGTCCAATGCTCAAATCACTATACCACACTGGCTTTCCTTCATGCTGCACCTCAAATCAGATGGAGTACCATATTTTCCTACTTCCTGCTAAAATAATTGACATTTCATTACAATTAACATTTCCTCTGAGCATACCATTTAAGAATTGCCACTTTAGTCTAATCTATCCACTCCATTCTCCCTTTTTCTTCCAAACATTACTAAGGTCACCACAGCAATGTCATCTGGACTTCCTTCTGTAAGTTCGATGAGAATTGACTTTAGGATGATGCAACTGTGACTACTGATCATTCTGCAGCTTACATTTCAGCAGAAGATATTGAGCAAATACATCTGTGTATTCTGTTTATATGGATACAGGAAGAGGTCTGGGGAATACAGAAAGTAGCATGAAGTTATAATTAAAGACTTTACATAGGGGGAGTATTAATGAAAGCTGTAGCTCATAAATTATCATCTCCAGGTTATCTCGGTGAGAAGGGTAACTTGACATTCCCCACACCTTTCAGGATTTTACATTCACATTTGGCAAGAATGATGGAGAGTTTAATTATCAACTTGCATCAGGTCTATTATATACAAGGGGTGGGTCTATTCGTCTTGATACGGATCATGGGCTTACAACTCGACATCTCCTTTGGCTTCTGCAAGTTTGGCTCCAACATCTTTTTTTCTAAAACACTTCCTGACTGGGAAGGTAATTTATAAGCAGTTGGACATAAAAATAATAATCTAAAACAGAGACTAGGATGGCTCTAAGCAGAGCAGGAAGGAGGGACATAAAACATGGTATATGTTTCATAATTCCTGAAAGAATTAATGTTATTATGAAATAGGTATGGAGTGAACTTGGGTTTCAGAGATCGCACTCAATAATTGATTTAAGCCAGTGGTTCAACAGTGGTCCAAATTATTGTTTTGACAACTTTATTTCATTTGCTGATGTCCTGAAGGATTGCTATGGAAGGCAAATCCCATCCTTGGTGTTTTCTGCATTGATTTCATGTGTGTGTGTGTGTCTGTGGGTGGTGGTGGTGGTGGGGTTTTTTGAGATTATAAAAAAGGCCAGAAGAAAAAGTGAAATATTTTGGCCTTGTAATTGGTCATAAGACCAGAGATGAGGAGAAAGAAAAAAACAGTGCTAAGAAAAAGTTAAAGAATCCCATGAGTGAATAGGGTCACTACATGGAACAGAATGAAATATAACCATTTCCATGTAACAGAAGAAATAGCAAACAACAGTAAATCAATACTGTTCCATGGTGATTGCTATAAGATGTAGTGGAGAGAAAATATTAGTGATGTTTAATTAGTATCTGCCAATTCCCTTTTCTTTTTGACAAAAAAAAAATACTCAACTTGTCTACAATTACAGTGAAAGGAAAAACAAACAATAAAACAACAGCAAATCAAATTGGAATGAGTTTGATCTAGAAATGAGCCAGTGGAATTCCACTCACACAACATTGCAAGCCCCTATTCTCCACCTAAAAGCTGACCGTGCAGACTGTTGGGCTCTTTGAAATGGTGTATGATCATGTACAAGGGTCTGCTTTGGAACAGGAGAAACCAAAAATTTTTTGGCAGGGATGTCTTGCTGAAGCAAATGGACTGGAGACAGAGAGAAACTGATTATTTGGAGGATAGGGGGGACACGGCAATATTATTTTTGTTTGAAGTAACACAACAACCTGTAATTTTATTTTTACATATGCTAAGTTAGCATTTTTATCATTTCTAAAACATATTGAGGGGGTTAGAGACCATGGTTTTTTTCCTTTTGAAAGTATATTTCTATATACTAACTTTCATAATAAAAATAATTAAGGGATAAAATGTTAGTAAGGAATGACGTGTTACTTTCCAAAAAAAGTTTGCATGAAGTCCCCCCCCTCCAAATATGAAGATATGGGTGAACTCTGGGAAAATCTTCAAAAATGATTTGAAACAAAATTCTCACCTGAAAGATTTTTTAAAAAATTCAGATATTCTTAGCATGGTATTCCTAGCATGGAGAAAACTGTGGTGCATTTGCCTGCCATATAAATGTACAAGATGAGGACCCCTTTTGTGGAAAAAAAGTGTGGATGGATGAGATTCAGCACCAGAAACACTGCTACACATACAGTGGCCCTTCCCTTATTGCGACCTCTGCATGCATGAAAGAGAGGTGATGTGAAGAATTGCATCCCATTATAGTCAATGGATGCAGCAGGCACATATCCACATTGCTGCAAATGTCCAGACAGTGCATCCACTGACTATAATGGGATGCCACATTTACATATTTGTTTTTACACAGGGGTTCCTGGAATGGAACCCCCATTTATATAGAGGGCACAGTGTATATGTGTGTATGTATATATCTATGAATATGTGTGTGTATACGTGTATATATATGGATTCCAATTTTGTATTACCGGTAGCATTAAGCATTCAAAGTTCTGTGTCAATTTGAGTCAAATGTTTTAAATTTCAACTTCTTTCTACTGTATGAATTTTGATATATTCTAATATGAATTTTGTGGTTCATATCAGAATTCTGATATGAAATTCATAAATTCTGATGAAAAATAAACTAAAATCAGATTCTTATTTGTCCTTATACATGACCGTAGTAATGAATCATTGCTGTACCCCAAAGCAAGAATGCTTTAAAGAGGCTTACAAACATTTCAGTTTGTTTCTCAACAATTTCAAGAATTTGTTAGCTGACAAAGAACTTGAGAGACTGATGCTTCTAACTGAACAGGTAATTTAGTCATTGATCATCTATCTCTCATCTAAGACTAAAGGTGATAGAATTTCCAGAATTTTGAAACCATGCAGAAAAAAATTGCACTTGGGCGAGGGGGGGGGAAGGGAACCAGAAATTTTCAGAAACATATGAAAAATGACACATTAGCACCCTTTGCAGATTAAAAGTCATTTTGCTTCTTTAGGCACATAAAATGCATCATATAGGCATAAAATCATCGTGTTTGATGTCTTAAAAGTACACCTTATTCAGAAAATAATTATAAAATGAATTTTGCATGTTTTCCATTACAAATTGACAAGTTTGTGAACTGTAGGGAGCACCTGAGCTACATAGAACCCAGCTTGTGGGGAGCAAGCAAGAAGTCCCCAATAAAAACAACAAAAAACCCTATCAACTTCAGTAAACTAAAGAAAATTATTTTGCCTTTCTAGTTCACCGTTGTAGGGCAGATATAACATACCTACAAGAACTGAGAGAAGGAAACCAAGACCAGGAACTGTAATAATCCGAAACTGCCCATAGTGGAATATCTAAGGTTCTTTCCACACCTTACCGTCTTCCAGCACTGGGGTGCGGGGATTGCGCGAGCAGCCTCTGGCGAGAGGTTCTCACATCCAGGGTCCTTCGGTTCCGCATGAGCTGCCTGCTTGCATGAGAGCCCTGCCTCTTCCTTCTGCAGTGTAGCATGGGACCTTCCCAGGCTGTGCTGGGGCAGGAAGCACGACCAGCGCGGCTCCAGAGGCTCCACACGCCAGGTAAGTGCATGTGGGGCCTGGCAACAATGCGCGATCGTGCACCATTTTTGGCTTCTAGCCGAAAATGAAAAGGTGTGCAATCAGCACCTGCCGGCCCCTGGAGTGTCGTGTGATTGTGAGTTCATCATGCAGATCACTCCTCACAATTGCGCGACGCTCCAGTCTCTCTTTCGCATGGAAGATGCCATGCGAAAAGGGCCTTAAGTCATGCTTTTTGATAGTTTTGGAAATTATTTGGGGATAGTAAACATGTGAAAATGTTGTCTTAAACATTTTTTTAAGTGTCATGACACCAAAAAATGGGAAAACTAGGGAGAATTTCCTGATTTTTTTCTGGGTCTTTGTATCTCTAAGATATGCACTATTATGCTGCACCACCCCTAGATTCTGTAACACTCTAGTGTAATCAGAGGCCTCTATTCTATGGAATCATAACACTGGCAGCTTAGGGAGGAACATTCTCAGTAAGGGAGTTCCTTTAGTGCCTCCAATCAAACTACAAATCCCAGGATTCCATAGGGTGCACCCATGGCACTTAAAAGAGAATCTTAGCATAGTACTGCATCATATGAAAAGAACCCAAGAGATGAGGCATCTGGGGTTATACAAATGAAGGGATGAGGCTATGCTACAAAGCAAGCTCAGTTTTCAATGGGTAGGTTTGTTAGGATCCGTGACAAAATTTAGCCCCCTTCCCTGTTATGCAACCTCTTTTGCTCTCCTATAAAAGTGAATGATCTCTATACATGCCTATAGGAGAAGTAAAGAACTGTACTTAGGAAAAGATCTATAGTGATGGCTTTTCTTCACCATTGTCACTGGGTGGTCTGGTATTCACCAGCTGGGATCCTGCAAGGTCGTGCAACTTATTTCCTTGTAGTGGATCATGCAGAGATAAGCTGTACCCTGCAGAAGTCCTTGCTATAGACAAGTCCATCCTTACACCTGCCATAAAGCCACTTTGGGTTCCATATTGGGAGAAAGATATAGAAATAAATAAATAGGCATTCTGCTAATTAATTTGTAAGGATTCAACATGGTTCCCCCCACCCCTACACCCCTGCAACAGGTCTGTGAAGATGAAGGATTAAATTTTCTTTCGGCTTGCTGCTTTCTTGCTCCTTCTTGGTATCAAGATTACATTTCCCCCATGCATTTAAAAAGTGACTGGTGCTCTGTGATGCTAGTATGGCAGCACAAATCAAGGAAACAATAATGACAATAATAGTAGCATAGTAATGTGGACAGTAAACCTGAAGCAGTAACCACCTCTGGAAGAGTGGTAGTGAATGATGGCCGTGTTTAGGCAGACTGCTGATGCAGGAATATAGAAACTGGGAAGATATCAACCAGCCTGATTTAAGACCTGAAGAGAGTGCAGCATGGAGAGATTGATAGTCCTTTTGGTCGAGGTCCATGGGCCGCATCAGAGCTTTTGGGATTGATGTCACGCAGAGCCATCAATCTCTAAGAGGCAAATGGGACCACTATTCTCTATGAAGAATGGGTCATATTAAATAACTTGACACAGGCTAGATTGAGAACTGCAAAATGACTATGGAAGAGTACATGTTTGTAGAGATAAATACAGTACTGATTCTCTGTACAGTTTGTTGAAAAGTGACAATAAAAGAAAAAGAGTCTGTTCCTTGCTGAACTTCAGGAGTGCTCAGGTCAAGAGAAAGGAAGAAAGGAAGGAGGAAGGAAGGAAGGAAGGAAGGAAGGAAGGAAGGAAGGAAGGAAGGAAGGAAGGAAGGAAAGAGAGACCAGCAAGGGAATATATAATATATGGTGTGGCACACTTTTCCACCCACAACATTAAAATCTAAAATATACAATGAGAAAGACAATAAAGGAAGAATTAAGAGTGAGAGGGAAAACTGAATATGCATTTACACTTGCTGAGATGCTATTTATGGTAGGAAAGGCCTTAGTGCTAGAACCCACATTTTACATGTCAGGAATCCTAGGTAGAAATGGAGAGGTCCCCTTCCTATAGTTAGTGAAATTAGATGAACCTATGGTCTGACTTGGTGTAATGTCCTCTTGAAGAAGGATGAACTAAACACCATTGGGTGTTGATGAGAGATTTAAAGGATGAGACAGAAATAGCCCCATAGACATGATAAGGGAGGAAATTCCTGGTATATTGTCCTATCTTAGTCCTGGCACAGCTGATAAATCAAATAAAACAAACTGAATACTTTTCAGCTTGTTACTTACTTCCAGGCAGTAAGCAAGAAGTCATAAATAAAGTCCAACATAAACGAAGTCCAGCAGGGGGCAAGGGAGTGTCCAAGTTCAATCCAAGCATTTGTCAAGGCATCCAGCAAGGTAGCAGGTCAGATAAGCTCTGACAACTCCTGGAGGGGAAGGACGCCCACTAAAAAGATTCAAAGCCTAGCACAGCTGTGCCTTGATTGATTGTTGCCAGTTATAAATTTTGAGAGAGTGATGCTGGCTCTCTCTTTGCTGCCTGTGCTATACGAAGCTGGATCTAAGTAAGTGTTCTTCTGTATCTGAAGAGGCACAACTCTCTGTTAGAGCTGGCACCATCACCTGTTCTGCCCCTTTTCGCACGACATTTGCCATGAGAAAGGGCTCCTCAAGTGTCATGCAAATGTGAGGAGTGGTCCATATGATGCACTCACAATCACGCAATGCTCCAGGGGCTGGCAGGCGTCATTTTTGACTGTGAGGACTCCCATCAATGTTTTGTCACCCAAAGTAAGACAATCAGTCTGTTCTGGACCCCTTTTGTTTACCCCACCAGACACCATTAACACTCGCCCCTTCAGGGTAGGGGAAAGGGTATTTAAACCCTAGCTCTGACCCCAGCATTTTGCTAGCACTATGGGCATCGTGCTGCGCCCCAGACTCTCATTCCTCCATGCTGTCCTCAGACTCTCATGTCTGAGTCATCTCTCCGCAATTCTCTGCTTCAGGACCCGTAAATATCATCCTATATACCCGAAATCTCTCACTATCCAGTGTTTCGCTCCTTTCCCTTAATTAGCCTTATATGGTTTGAGAGACTGCTTGATTTTTCATGTGTGTGTGTGAATTCCCCCAATAAAACATTCTTTTGAGTCTCGACTGGTGTCCTACAGTTAGTACCAGTATACACAGGTGAAAAGGTCCAGTAGTCACCCCCCTCTCATATGCTTCCTCTTCAGCTATAATTCCCCACCTTTTTAAAGGAGACACTGGCACTGCTAGTGGATTTCAAGGTCCTCTACCTTTTGGAGTAACATTAATGCTGAGCCCCCTTGGGAGAGTAAAACAGGAGATTGTCTCTGAGTTTGCTGAAGTTTCCTTCTCTAACATTTCACAGCTCACAGTATGAAGCAGACTATTTATTCAACCAGTTAAACACATAATAGAGCTAGCCTGGTTAATATATGAACTGTAGCTGCCCAGGTAGCATAAGTAATGATTTTGAGGGATCAGGAGTGAAAGAGTTACAAAGAGAATGCTGTATCATTTTGCCAGATATCAGCTGATAAGGATAAGCCAGTGCAGTTTTGGTAAAGGTAAATTGCATCTTTCATGTTTGAAAGAAGCCCTGTATAGTTGAGAGAATGGTATTTAGAAGGAAACCAATGGGATCTCACAAAAGACAATTAAGAAAATTGAGGTCCTGCCTTTACTTCCATCAGAACTTGTTATTGTAAGGAGTTCCTAACACAACTCTTGGCAATGTTTCACTCTACTTTCCTAAATGATTTAGAGACAGGATTTCTTCCTATCACTGTAGACAATGCAGAGGCATTGGTAATCAACTTAGAAATACACCATTTGCAATGGAACATGAGGATAGGAAATGTGCTCTGTTCACATTCAGAGATGCTGTTCTTTCCTGTTGTTGTAGTTATAGTTGTTGTCCCTTCAAGTTGATTCTGACTACTGACAACCCTAGGGCAAACCTATCATGGGATATGTTTTCTGGGGGATGAGAGTATGTGACACACCCAAGGTCACCTAGTGGATTTGATGGTTGAGCAGGGATCGAACTCTGGTCTCCAGGGTCATAGACCAATGTTCAAACCACTACACCACAGTGGCTCTCTCTTTATTTTTACTTAATATATTCCAAGACATATTTCTGGTATTGAAAATTCTTTCTGGATCTGAACTTGGGCATAAACTGGTGGACATCTGTGCAAAAAAAAAAAAAAGTTTATCATTTACAGGTTTAAGAATAATAGGAAGAAACCATGGGCTGAATGTAGCTTGTCCCCAAGCAACATTCGGCCATGTCAAATACTGTCCAATAAACACAAAGCTCTGTAATTTCTTTTCCTCAGTTCCAGGATGTGAGACAGGTAAGTAGTGATATATTGTCTACTAGGCTCTTTTTTCAATTGTCCTCTGGACAATGGTTGTTCCTCCAACCTGTAGCAGAGAAAGATGGAAGTCTCAGCCATGATACCAGACCTACAGAAAGACAAGCTCTACAGGGCTCTTTCATCCTCTGAGCAGTTTCCTCTCCTGCTCTTCATTGTAAGAACTGTGACTTTAAGAACTTATCCTCAAATTTACTTCTTCCCTCTCATTCGGTTCTTTTGTATGATATCTTTTCTGTGTGTGGGGACTTATTTTTTTACGTTTGTAGGTAAATTATTATAGAACCAGGATAAAAAAATATTTTGAACTAACTAAATAAGCAGTTTATGTCAGATGATTTTTAACCTGAATTTCTCCATTGTCTCAACCTTTGAAATCATCATGGTTGGTTGGTAACCACAAGTTTTAGACTGAAAGATGTCTGATTCCAAGTTTCCATTGGGTATACATATATTCTCAGCAAATTCACTAACCTGAAAGGGAAATTGATGGCTGGAATTCATAATTGCAGATACAAATGCAAAATCTAGAATTGTGCATTTGTAACTGATTCATGTTTATGATCCCTATGTATGTAATATAGTGAATATGTAGGGATCATAAAGGTCTTCCAATCCTGAGTTACTGTACAGCAACCACTGCAGGTGATGGGGTCTGTTCTCCCAAGAATCAAGGTACAGCAGAATGGTGTTTTCACCCACGTCCTGCAAGTGACCATGAGTGCAACATTCAGAAGCATGATCCCTGGCACAATTCC
Organism: Ctenosaura bakeri; assembly: GCA_948474755.1. Classification (NCBI taxonomy): domain Eukaryota; kingdom Metazoa; phylum Chordata; class Lepidosauria; order Squamata; family Iguanidae; genus Ctenosaura; species Ctenosaura bakeri. Next base: position 92,312 of record CAOLHI010003811.1, read on the forward strand.
TCTTTGCACCAGATAATTAACTAAGTAGCAGATCTAGAATCTTGGCCAATATTCCTGAAGCATTCACAGCAAAGTGACCTCAGCATTAGGAAAACAAATGCTAAAAGCTCATGTCAAATTTGATTACCTATCCTGCATTTAGAGTACTATATGGGGGAACTTATAGCCCATGCCCTCTTTTCTTCCTTTGCGGGAACTAGACTGAAGCCCTTTCCGCACCGTACCTTTTTTTCGGCGCTGGGGTGCAGGGATCGCGCGAACAGCCTCCAGCAAGAGGCTTTCACATCCCTGCTGCTTCAGCTCCACATGAGCTGCCTGCTCCTGAGCAGGTAGCATGAGAGTCCTGCCTCTTCCTTCTGCAATGCAGCCTGGGAGTTCCCCAGGCTGTGTTGAGGCAGGAAGCGCAACCGCCATGGCTCTGGAGGCTCTGCATGCACGGCAAGTGTGCGCAGGGCCCTGGAGCAATGCATGCTCACACACCATTTTCAGCTGAAAGCTGAAAATGAAAAAGTGCACGAGCAGCACCTGCCCTACCCTGGAGCACTGTGGAATTGTGAGCGCGTCGTGCAGATCACTTCTCACAATTGCACGATGCTCCAGGTGCCCGTTTGCATGGCAAATACCATGCAAAAAGGGCCTTACACCTAAGAAACAGATTCTCTCTGCTCTTGGATTGGTTGCTGCCACTAGGCCCAATGGATTACACCTTTAAACATCATCATCATCATCAACAACAAAACCCCCAAAACTTCTGCTCCATCTAAGGCAGAGGTGGGCAACTTCTAAGGATCTGGGGACCCTTTTTGTTCTCTCCTTACTTACTCTGATGTACAACCCCAACACTTGGGGGAAAATCACTATGTAAATATTAAATGGCGGTGATATAGGCCCTTTCCGCATGTTACCTGCTTGCGGAGGTGGGAGCTGCCATTCGTGCAAGCAGCCTCTTGCATGAGGCACTCACATCGCTCCTCCATTCTCTCGCAGCTGGCTTCCTGGTCGTGCGACTGTTGCATGAGCGCCCCGCCCCTTCTTTTCGCAGTGCAGCCTGGGAGCTGTAGGCTACGCTGGGGAGAAAGCGGACCGCCGGCTTGCCCGATGCACCGCAGGGCAGGTAAGTGCACGAGGGCCCCAGGAGCATTGCGCTACCGTGCAGTATTTTCGGCTTCCAGTCGAAAATAAAAAAATGCGCATGTGTCCCACTTTAGGCTCGTGAGCGTCTCGTGAATGGGAGTGCATCGTACAGACCGCGCTCCCATTTACGCAACATTCAAGGGGCCCTCTTGCAACAGAAACTGCACACGAAAAGGGCCATAGACTTGAGTCAATTGACTTGGACTCAAGTCACTTCAGTGACTCACCTTGCACTTGACTTGGCAATAAATACACCGACTTGACTTGACTTGACTTGTATATTTTTATTGACTGACTTGCTATACTTGGTTCAGTAACATAACCCATCCATCCATCAGCTTTATGACTTTGAACAATGTTTTCATTTCTTTTTCCTTGCTAGTCACATCATGATCTTCTCAAGCCCAAAGTGTGGGTACATTTCTTAGAGGGGACCAGCAAACACATTAGGCAGTGGGCTTGAGATGGGGTTGAGGTCTGCTCAGCAGGCTGTCCCCATCGTGTATTGGAGGAGCCTTTGAAAATTTTCCTTATAGCAGAAAGTAGGATTTGCCCCCAGAGTGCAGGGCACATTTCTCAGAGGGAAACAGAAAATGTGGTAGGCAATAGGCTTGAGGAGGAATGATTCTTCCTTCTAAAGCTTGTTAAAGCTTCAGTAATGGGAAGTAAGAAGGATCCTAATCCCCACTTCTGAAGAAACCTCCAGCTTGGGGAATGGAGAGTAAGAAAGATTCTATTCCCTACTTCCAAAGCTGCAGAAACCTTGTAAGCCCACTGATTCCCATATACCTCACCACCACCTCTTTTTTTCTAGTAAATTAGGCTCCGGCACTTGATACTTGACTTGAAAGTACATTGTAAGGACTTAAGACTTGGAGAAAAAAACAAACTTAAATACATCACTGTTAAATGGTCTTGGGGCATGTCATTTAATGTCCAGAAATCTCAGGAGGTATCATTTAAATGGCATTAAACACAATTCATCACCAAAGTTAAACACTTTAAGCAAGTTTCATTGATTTCATTTGGAAAAAGAATTTAATGCTTCAACTAAATTCAACAAGGCTGAATAGAGAATCATTTTAATAGTATTATCCTCAACCTTATGAATATTAATGGTGGAAATAACTGCCGCCTGTGTACTCTGGGTTGGGAAGCTGCAGTCCACAGGCTACATTAACCCACAAGCCCTATTTTTATAGCCCCCAAAGCTTTCATGCATACCCACCAATGACCCACAAATATAATTTTAGGCTGATTTTTTTTTCACCTAACACAAATTGAACCGCTTATCTCAGTTCTCCAGAACTGCCCAGAACTTTCCAACCCATATCCAATACCAAAAATAGGTGAAAGTTGGCCAAGGGCATCGCTTCTAGTGTGCCCAGATAAGCAGTGGCATGAGAGGGGCAAAAATTGTCCCCTATTCTCCTGTCCTCTCTAACATATACCCATTCAGTTTGAATCAGAACAGTGTCTACAACGTAACTAATATGTAAAAGTCAAAGTATGTGAGTGATCTTGTCTGTTTGTCTGCATCAGGTAGGTAAAGATCTCATACGATTGGCTGGGTGAGGCGAGAAGACATCATACAATTGGCTGGCTGTAAAGATTCTATGGAATCCTGGGGTTGGCAGTTCAGGGAGGGACCTTTAGAATTCTCAGAACTCTGAATAGGCCAGTTGCTATGGAGACGAGGCCTAGCAGCAAGTCCCTTCACGAACCCAACCTCTGTATGTTAACAACTCTGAATACAGACTGGATTGAGGAATATGGGCAAAAGTTACAGGTACCAAACAACACAGATTGGGGAATTAGAGACACAGGATCTCAAATCTGTGATTTCAACCACATGAAACTCCTAAGATAAGGTAAGGTAATTCCTAAGGTATTTCTAACAAGAAAATAAAATTCCAAGCAACACTGGGTAAATGCTAGTTTACTATAAAAATGATCAGGCTAGGAATAAAATAAGGATGCTTTTGTGTAGAAGGTTCACTCATTTTCAAAGTGAACATAAAAATTTTTCTATGCAAAGAATAGGAAGGGTCTTGCTGGACTTTTGACAGCAACAAAACAAATGCCAACTTTTTTTGGGGAAAAGTTAGTTTTTCACCAAAATATTCTGTGAATTGTTGGGTTTTTTAAAAAATATTTGCCTGAATTTATTTTTTCATGCTAAATATGACATTTAAATGTTGTTAATAAAATAAATAAATGTTAACAGCAAAGATAATTATTGTTACTATTACTACTCTTATGATTACCACTACTGCTGTAAAAACTACAGGAGAAGAATTCTGCAGAAGCAATGTAACCACTGGAAACAGTGTGGCCATGAGAGAAAAGTAAGAGTACATCGCTACTGACGTGTCAGATTTCCTGCCATCTTTAAAACCTTGCTATTCGGGTTTTGCCATTTTAAAAGAACAAGCTTCTTTTGCTGTCTGTTGTCAGCAGTTCCATTTTATAGATAGGAATATGTGTGTGTATGGTGGCAAATTGAGACTGCCTCAGCTGTCCTGCTCATTCACAGTGATTGAGGCAAATGGGACTGAGAAGACCTTAGAAATATACCAAGAATAGCACGACACCAAGTGCTTTAGACAGAAAAGTGAGGCTCAGTAAAAACGTCCCAAAGAGGGATATACTGACAATATAGGTATAATAGGAAATTGGAAAATGGCTTTTGAAAGATAGCAAAAACACTGCAAGGGACTTTCTAGCTTATAATTCTCTGCCTTGCCAAGGAATGGGGAAAAAAATTCCCTCTTAGCATGCTTGAGTTGCTAATACTCCATTGCTGACCTCTCCCCCAAAAAAGCCATCAAGTATTTCAACTTCAGTCAGAAATACATTGGTCAAATCCCTACACTAGAGTGTAGCTCCACTTGGACAGTTCTGTGTCCTCCTGCTCCCAGTAGATGTCAAACTCTGCACGCCTTTTCACACGTTACCTGCTCGCGGAGGTGGGGGGTGCCATTCGCGCAAGCAGCCTCTTGTGCAAGGCACTCACATTGCCCCTCCATTCTACCACAGCTGGGTTTCCGGTCATGCAACCATCGCGCTAGAGCCCCTTCCTTCCTTCCGCAGCGCAGTCTGGGAGCTGTAGGCTGCGCTGAGAAGGAAGCGTGACAGCCTCGGCTTGCCAACGCACCGCAATCAGGTAAATACGTGAGGGCGCCGTGAGCATTGCGCGACCGTGCAGTATTTTTGGCTTAGAGCCGAAAATAAGAAAATGCGCGCGCACCCCACTTTAGCTTCCTGAGCGTCACTTGAGTGGGAGTGCGTTGTACGGACCGATGCTTCCATTCAAATGCTGCTCAAGGGGCGCTTGCGCAAAAAAAAAAAATGCATGTGAAAAGGGCCTGAGAGTCATAGCTGCTGTTGCTTACCATCAGAAGTAGCATCTGGACTGAGCTGGAAAAACAAGGTGCAGTCATCAATGGAATTCAACTTCCTTTTCCTTCCCTAGGAGCCCAGATCTGAATTCCATCACCATCTCTTCCCTCCCACACCCTGAAGAGGGAGCACTAGCACCTTCCAGGGTTTGACAGCTGCCTGAGGGAGAAGTTTTGGGAGCATTGTAATGGAAAATATGTATGCAGAAAGCTACACACACATGCATACATCATGTTTGCACACATGTTTGTTGCTTTCAAGATTCAAGCCATTGTCTGCACCTCTGTGTCGCCTCAAAATCTTTATTGCTAATGAATGTTTAGGAGTGTTCAAACCTGGTTTCCATTTTGAATCTCTCCAAGTAAACCCAGTTTGCATCTGCTTTGAGAATTCTTCCAAATCTGAAGCACGTCCCTGTAGGCTGCAAATGCAGCAGTGCTATCAGCACTAATAGTGCTTATCACTATCAGAGGGGCACCAGGACTGAATCTGAGAAGATATTTCATAAAAACATCGTTGTGCTGGTAGGCTGTTATGATGAATGAAATGTAGTTTGAGGTTTTTGTTTTGTTTTGTTTTCAGCTGGCATGAGTATTAGAATGTGCACTGCATTTCTGATAGGACAGAGGTGGGTGTGGGTGTGTGGCAAAGGCAGAAGGACCTCCCTATCCATCATTTAGACATGCAGAAACAAAAAGAGAGAGCATCAAAATCATACCTTGAAAAACAACTTGACATACAAAAGAAAACCTGTTGGTCAAGATACATGAACCCTTGGTTTGGAGTATAAAGGAACAGCTTACTGAAGCAGACAAGCTGAGATGGCCTTGCCTATCTTTGTAGGCCAGATCATTGTCTTACTGTAGTGACCAATCAGTCTTATTGGTAGTCCCAACTAGACTAGATCCACAATCTATTTGATGGGTCTACTGAAGTTAGGGGCCCCATTTGGAATATTGTGTCCAGTTCTGGGCACCTAAATTCAAGAAGGATATCAACAAGCTAGAACCTGTACAGAGGAATGCGACCAAAATGGTGAAGGGTCTAGAAGTCATGCCCTATGAAGAACGGCTTAGGGAGCTGGGTGTGTTTAGTCTGCAGAAGAGAAGGTTAAGAGGGGACATGATAGCCATGTCTAAATATTTGAAGGGATGTCATGTCAAGGAGGGAGCGGGCTTGTTTTCCGCTGCTCCAGAGACTAGAACAAGAAGGAATGGATTCAAGCTGCAGGAAAGGAGATTCTACTTGAACCTCAGGAAGAAATTCCTGATGGTCAGAGCTGTCTAGCAGTGGAACATGCTGCCTCGGAGTATGGTAGAGTCTCCTTCTTTGGAGGTTTTTAAGCAGAGGTTGGATAGCCTTCTGTCGGGAATGCTTTGATGGGTATTCCTGCATAGCAGGGGGTTGGACTGGATGGCCTCTGGAGTCTCTTCCAGCTCTTTGATTCTATGATTCTAAGTGAGGGATGTAATTCTTCACTAGGATTCTTCTCAAAGAAACAGCAAGTGATCTTAACAGTTTTCTTCCTGCTGCAAGAAAAGTCTTTGAAAACCATATGATTTTTGATTTTTGAAAGCCTATTTTCAGTTCAGGATTTCTCAGTGCAAAATTCATACATGGTTGTTTTGCACGGGAAACAAAATTTTCTGCACAGCACTGTTTCCTAGGCAGAAAATTTTATTTCCTGTGAAAATCAATAATAAATTATTTTTGTGCAGAATGTGACCCTAGTTATAGCATTTTTTGTGCAGGGAACAGATTTTTCCTTGCAGAAAATAATAATTACTCATGGAAATACTATTTTCTATGCAGAAAAGGCTTTTTCTGGAAAAAAAATGGCTGTTTGCTGCACAAAACCACCACATGCAAATTTTGCACAGAATAAATCCCAAACTTTGAGATTCTCATTAGTCCAGGATTCTTCTCATGCATATAATGGTGGAATCACATTTGTCGCAGTGTAACTCACACTAACAGTTACTACTATTTCATTATACAAGCCATAGTATAATTACAAAACTGATATATTTTTCCTGTACATCTCAACACTCAAAACACGTTTTTTGACCGTTTCATTCAAAATATTTCTTTCCACCCTCAACTAAAGCTGGGACTCCCCATGCTTTCTCTCTGTGTGCACACACACGTGCATGCACATGTGCATGTGCATGCATGCATGCACATGCTTTCAAGTATGAAAGCAATCTGGTTTAATGTTGGACTTCACAAAGTTTGGAAATTGGGAAATATAAGTGCTGTTCCACACAAATGCCATGCTTTTCCCACAAGTCCCTTCTTGTAACCCTCATCATCCCCATCACTAGGTTCACTGGGTAAGGCTGGTGGGAATTAGAATCCACCAACATCTCCATGGTCAAATTTTTCCCACCAGAGGAAAGAAAGTTAGCTTTCTTTTAGCTTTCTTTTAAGCTAATAATATTGTCGTACAAATAAGAAAGGGGCAAAATTTTCCCCTTTTTCCCCAGAAGAAAGCATAACGCAGTTAACACTTGCTTAGGAAATACTATGTAGTAAGCTATGTAAGTATTTCTATGACATAATGATTATATAATATAATCTTATTAAAATAATTTTGATAAATGAATAAGACTGATTTCTAGAAAAGATGAAGAAAAGCTACAGATATGTTTGCTTAATTATTGATTAGAACACTTAAATAAATACCAGTAGATTTTAATAGTTTAGGGATCCAGGTTGTATTTATGGAGGGGCTAGGGAAATACGTTACTGGTTCAATAAAGCATGGAGTGTCATTTAAAAATTTGTCTTATAGCAAGAACCAGTAAGGCTTTTAATTACCTTCTGTGCAAGCTTTTTAATTGCTTTGAAGGTTACAGTGCTTAGCAAGCTCCTGACACAGTTGTAGCTACTGACTTAATTTACAGTGTTTATGAGAGTCAAAGTATGTGTGATGGTAGAAAATCCCTGTGATTAAATATGGATTTCTCCATCTCTAGGGATAGGTGATAATTTTCTTCCATTCATTTTTTCACAAGAACGTTCCAAAATTCACACATTCCTTCATAAACACGATGGAGTGAGTTTAAGATATGGAGACAGGACAAGGGGGAACAAATCTTGAACGTAGGGTTTTTGGCCATCCTCCAGTTGTGATTGGTGTTTTGCTCTCTCAAGTCTGGGTTTGCCTTCCTGTCTATTCAACTGTGTTTCTAGTGCTGAATTGGGATTGTCCCCTGCTTTTTCCTCTAACAGGCTCCTCTTCTTTAACATCTCGGTGGCAGGCAGATATGACACGCTCTTTTCTATGCTATAACGGTGGAGACACTTGAGAATCTGGGGATGAGGGGGCAAGGGAAGAAGGTATTTCCCTTAAAAAAACTTAGCATATATTGCAGTGTTCTTCATAAAATGGATGAAAATAATCTGTTCTTTTTTAAAAAAAAAAAAAAGAATGGAGTGAATGCAGAACTAGCAGATACATCATCTGTAACCACCCTATAGGAAAAGGCAGGGGGTCTAATTTTGGACAATCAAGACAGGAACATGAATTAAGGTACATGGACTCTCCAGATCTGTGGGAGTTCAGTTCCAGGACCCCCTATGGATGCCAATAAATGTCAGTGATGGCATCCCATATTATTAAATAATATGCACACATAGATTCTTCAGTGTGTCAGTGTTCACATTACTGCTATTTTATGTATAGGACGTGACACTTGGTGGAAATCATAAATCCAGAGCTCACAGATCCATAGGGTCTACTGTATAGAGTTTTGTCTACTACTTCCTTTCCCAAGGCTTTTTGTCCAAGCTGATAATAGATTGAACTCTCCAGTTTTGGTGAGCTGCTGTGTGTCTGAGGATGATAAACTGTGGAGAGGTAAGCTGTAAGTGGGCAGGCTTAGTAGGCTTTTAAACTGCTTTTAGGAGTTTTTAATGAGTATTTTAGTATGTATTAGGTTTTTTATCTTTGCATTTTTAATCAGTTTTTTTATTATTATTTGTTCATCACCTTGAAAGCCCTTGTAGATTGGGAGGCAATAAAACACATTATTCAACATTTTAAAACCATGGAAGGTCCATGCACACCTGTGCTTCTGGTCACATCCTGAAACTACAAGGACTTTGAAATGATGGTGATGATGGTTCATAATTTTTATTAAATCATTTCAACAAAAATATCAATATAGAATACTAAACACAGATATGCTACCATATAACCCAAAATATGTATCTTAAAAGGACACAATCAGTTTTCCAGCTAGTCTAAATATACTCTTCTTTCAATGTAACTTCTTGCAATGGAAGAGTCATGGATTTTCAGTACTAAAAACATAGTTTCAAAGATCTTGTGCCATTTCTTTCCAATATTGTTACGGAAATCCAGAAATCCTGATGTTCTCAAGGTATCTTATGCATTGTTTGAAGAGGTAGTGGCGTGTGTGTGTGTGTGTGTGTGTGTGGAGAGAGAGAGAGAGAGAGAGAGAGAGAGAGAGTTTGTACAGTGCTGTACTTCAATAAATCTGTCCTTTCTGATTTCTCTTCTGATGTTCATACTGATTTCTCCATGTCTCACAGCTTCTTGTGCAATGAATGAACATCTACTTTCTGTATATATTTCTATTCCTTACTGTGGCCATTCTCTCTGATAAAAGCTCTTTATGACTGAAATGTTCATTAGTATTTGGAAAAAAACCTAGATAGGCCTTTGAAATTCTTAACCTTGCTATGACTGCTTCTTGCCTTCCTGCCTGCTCTTTTCTCTCTTTCTCTGCTCTGTTTCTTTCTTGGTTGTTTTCTCAATTTCTTTATTCCTTCAGTGTACTCTGGAAACCATTCATTACAGCTAATTCACATTGAACTCAGTCTTTTCTGTAATGAAAATCTAGCTGCTTAGCTGCACACGCCACAACAGTGAATGTGGCAAGATTTTATAGTGTAATCCTGGTGGGGAAAGCTTGGGATCATCTGTAGGGAAGGAACAAAATCTAAACGCTGACCTCTAATGGCATACAGAGCAGAAGAGGCTTGGTGTGGCACTACACAATAGGATTTTTATTTTATTTTGTTTTGTCTCCTGACTTTTTAAAAAATTGCCCTGTGTACTGACACTGAAGTGTGGACTGGCGTACTTTTTCACCTTGGTTGGCTTGTAAGAAAACTTGACATTTGCCTGCAACAGTAATTTTATCAACATTTGTAATTTGGTCAGGTACTTAGAATTCTCTTCTGAAAGACCCTAGTCCACTCTTCTGAACTACAAAGCGATCATTGTTTTGCAGAGAATTGGTATGTCACCAAACTATAACAATTAAAGTTATGTCAAATGGCCATAACTGTATCATGTAGATATACCCAATTGATTAACACTTCTTTTAGTCAGTCTTAACACATAGGTCATTTCCGCATCGAGTAATAAAAATGGTGCAGTGCATCCTCCACGGAGGACGTCTGCATCTTGGAGCGGACTGGGTCTGGACTACTTACTGTAGATCCGCACCTCAGTCTGCTCTGGAATGACCCCAAGTGGTCCTCCAGCATACTTTTGAAAGACCTGATTTTTCCGGTCTTTCAAAAGCCCGGAGCACGCCACTGCATGCCTGCTCTCTGGTGCAGATTCACAGGCTCGCACCAATGCGAGCCTGCGATCTGCGGAGGGTGGGCTTTAGGCTGGCAAGCTTCAGTGGTTGGTTGGGACCCACGACCAACTGGAAGCCGCCATTTTGGATGCCAGAGCAGTGCAGATCTATGACCACGCACTGCTCCGGAGCAGCCTGGACCAGACCAGGGAGCCAGAAGATCCAGTAAGTAGCAGCACAGGGCGATTCCCTCGCCCTGTGCAGAAATGGCCATAGATTAATTAATGTACAAATTATAGACAGCCCCTCACCTTTCAATTCTTTCATCTGGCCCTCACACACATGCAAGCACACAGAGTTTTTAAAGTATTTAGTAAGCCACAACAGGTAGCATGACTGGCTATCGTATGTGAATTGCTGTGTGTTTTAATTGATTAGTTACACCAGTTAATGAATTTTACAAGTTTCATCAGTATAAATAGTCACTCCACTAATACAGCTTGCAACTGTGCTATACATAGCTCCTGTGGTGAGTTTCTCACCTGGTGATCATTTGTCTAGTGATAGGACTTTCTGAACTTAGCCAGGCTGTTCCTTAGGAGACAGACACATAGTCCAAGGTCATACTAGAAGTCTTGAAGAGTGATAGAAACTTCCAAAATTTCCCCTTCACGTACATGACCCTCAAGAAACCAAGGGTCACCTCCATATCACAGAAATGTACTAATTTGTAGGGAACTCTTCCATTAAGCCACAATATTTAAGAAGCATCAGTTCACATGACATGAAGAAGAGCCTCTCTGATTAATAAAATATTAACAAACAATAAAATAATTGCCTAACCCCTTGTTAGGAAAGGGGATTGGGCTTGCTTGGTGGATTTGTTTTGGTGTTCAAGGTATTTGCAAAGGAGTTTTTGAAGGTAAGTAGGCTCACCAGACAGAGAGATGCTTGTGTATGCCATTAGGTGTATAAGCCATATGGCAAGGAAACTACTTTGCAGAAATACAGAATGAAAGTTATTTTCACTTTTTTTTTTTCAACATGGTATCGGGACTCCAGAAACTGTATTAACTCTGCAGAGTGCAGAGTGCAGACTAACCTGAACTTCTACAGTATATAAAAGTCCAACACATAGAGCACAGGCAGATAGGTGGGCACAGATAACAACATAAGGAACATCTGGAGGCTTAACTGCTGTGTCCAAATAATCTGCATTTCACAACTAAAGTACTGGACAAGAAAAAGTAAAGATCCATATGAGTTTAGCTGGCTTAGCATCCTTTCCTAGCATATTGGGGCATTTGCTTGGACTCTGCTAAGGACCCACTAGGGTTGAATAGCAGCATGGGAATAGGGATTAAAATTTCCATCATGAGACAGAGAGGCACCCTTAGCCCAATTTCAGATTTCAGTTTTAGGGTGTTACCACCCCAGGCTCTTCTCCTGCTAAAACAGCATTGCTATAAAAACACTATTGAATCAGGATTAGACTGTTTGATTTTGTACCTTTGGAACCATCCTGGGATTTTAGAGTTCATTTTTGTTAAATTTTGTTAAATTGGGGACTGCCCCTCCATCACACCTGCCAAGACATTGTCTGTGCCCCTTTTCCTAGTTTGTCACAAATGTGCACACACAGAGAGACACTGTCTCACAAAATATAAATGAAAACAGTCTTATGTTTAAAAAGTCTTTTAGTAGAGGGGATGGAGGAGTTCTGAGCAGAACAGATTTCTAGCCTCAGACTTAACTAATAACTGGCAGAGGAAAGCCAGCAGCTACTGATCTATCTCTCATCGATGCCAGCTTTAATCTGTCAGCAATTAGTTAAGTCTGAAGTTAGAAGAAAGCAAAAATTAAAGGATTAATAAAATATTTTTTTTTAAAAAACTGTCAGACTCTTTTCCACTTACATTTCCAGATGTGTGTGAGTGTGTATTTGTGTGTGGATGAGAGACACGCAGAGTCAGAGAACGAGAGACAGAGAGAGAGAGAGAGAATCCAGAAGTGGGCTGGAAAGGAGTGGAGTGGAGGGGCAGTGAGTAAGTTTCGGCTTTCTTGACAAGTCCCAGTTGAGGTGGAGGGATGGTTATTTGGCAATTTTTTTCCCCAATAGAAAAAAAATGTTTTAACAGTTTCCCAGTTACATTACCAATTGAAAGGAAATTAAATATAAATTTCCACCCCTTATTCTTCTCTCCTGATCATTGGAGGTGGACAGAGGTTTCCTCACCCACAGCACATCCATTAAATACCACCCGAGACAACTCAAAATCTGCATAAACGTGCAAATGAACTTTCACATAGGAATCACAACAGAAGCACAACAAAAGCAGGAAGAAGGTCATTAATGGATTTTTGGTGTTAATAAAAAGAAGCTCTTCCCAAATCGTCTCCCATAGGAGCACAACAGAAAAACAATGGCATCATGTGACAAGTTGCTCCAAAGATGCCATTATCCAGGAGTAAGTGCGATTTACTTGCTTTCTGTGATAAAGCCCTTAGAAAGAGACTGGCATAAAAGTGAATGGAGCTGTCTTTGTTTTCTTTCTCCTTTGCTTGTTGAAAAAACTAGCATGCTGAAAAAACTAGCAAATTACTTGAAAGAGAACATTATGCGAAAAAGGACACCTGTGATATTGGTCTGTACCATCAAGTGGAAGAAGACATGAGATTATTTTCTCCTGTTCCAGAGGAATTGACCCAAACCAAGAGATGGAATTACAGGGACAGAGATGCCTACTCAACACGAAGAAGGACTTACATCCAAGGATGGGGCAAACAGGGCAGTCCCAACCCCTAAAGCTGTTCTTCCCTGCAGTTAGTGCTTTGGTTTGACAGAGTTCTAAGACTCTAGCAAGAAAAAGGCCTGTATAATGTGCTGGAAGTTTATTTATTATTTCCTGTTGCTGCTGTTTTTAATGGTTTATGTATGTAACTGGTTTTAATATTTTTGATAGATTATTTGATTTTTAACTTTTGTATGCTTTGAAATTTTAATTGTGTTTGTTTGTAACTGTCTATTGTAAAGTGTCTGGACACCTACACTGGGGAAAAGGTGGGATATAAATATAATTAGCAAATAACAACCAGAATAACAATCATATAGCAGATGAACATTATGTGGATTTTAAAGATTTGTTTTGACCCCATGCAAATAACCGAGAGTTTAAAGGTGTCACAAAAAAAGAAGAAATTCTTTACATGAAATTTAAAGAGTCTCTTTTGGCTCCTCCCACTGGTAATATTTCAAGCCTCCACTGTGTGTTTGTGTATTTGCGCATTCAGGCAGTTTCCTGCCTTGAGCACTTTCTGGAGTCCACAGATCTGAACAAGACTGCAGTAAATCCAGTAAACATTTTAATTAAGAAACAAGACCTATAGGGTAGTTAATTTTTATTGTGCAATACCCCCAAATGGCGAGAACCAAAGCTTCATTGTTTGGGTAGAAATGTAAAGTTATGAGCTCACTTGCTGATGTGCAGTGTAATTTGTGATTAAGGTTATCTGCAATATCTAACCTTTCAGTAAATGTCAGATGCATAATGACTGCTGCCTTCCTCCTTTTTTGATATCCGCAAGGTTCTGTCTGACCACAAGAACTGAGTTAATAAGCCTCTAATGGGAAATGACCAACATTGGAATAGTACAGATTAAAAGTGACAATGCTAATTGACTGTAAAGGTATCTACATGAAGAGGAACCAGAAAAATAATTTAAGTCTAAATGAAATTGGACTGATTTGATATTTGAAAAAGCATTCCTTTCCTCTTATGTTTGGCAGGGGGAATTAATTGCTTCATGTTTCACAAAGAATAGGCTTCTGGGGGACAATGGGCAAAAATGGGAGTTGGGGGGAAATGATGAAGATTAACTCCTAGAGATTTTTGCAGCTGGAATGAGCTTCCGCAAATGCTCGTCATTTTAAAGAAAGCAAAACACACATACACGCACAGACATTTTTAGTGATGCCTGTCCATGTTTTATTGCAATCTGGAGATAAAATGAGGATCATTGTAGGTATTCATAACTTAAGTAGCAGCAATGTTTTTATGATATCAACCAATGTGAAGCAGAGGACACCATGTATCTGTGAGAAGAGCTAGTGCTCAACAACAACAGGAGCAATACACACGCACACACAGAGAAAAATGATTCAATAATATTGCTACTTGCAAATGTGTACAATCCGATATTTTTGAACTGTTTTAAATGTTAATTGGACTGGGCTGGATTAATTGGTTTGTCCATTTAATTTTTTAAAACTTCTGTCTTACACATTGAGTTTAGCTGGGGTGGGGTGTAAATTCAGAGATCCTCCCTTATTCAGAGGGAATACATTCCAAGACTTTCTATGAATGCCTGAAACCACAGATAGTACTGAACCCTATAGTAACAGCTATATAATACTCTGTGGCCATTTCCACACGGGGCGAGGGAATTGCTCCGTGCCGCTACTTACTGGACTTCTTGGCTCCCCGGTCCGGTCCGCGCTGCTCCGGAGCAGTGCGTGCTCGTCACTCCGCACTGCTTCAGGGACGAAAATGGCGGTTTCCAGTTGGCCGAGTGTTACCCTGTATTTAGGGGTGCTGGAAAGGACACCCAAATATCCAAATATTAACACAGATGGGAAATTAACTGGAGCTCACTTGCTGGTTAGCCAAGAGGTAGGGTAACTATAGCGGGGGTCTTTTGCCCTATGTTTACAGAGTCAGGTCAATGAGCCATGCAATTTACAAAATAAACCAGTTAATGTTTTATTGAAAAGCAACATATAAGACAAACAAACACACCACTAACTAAATAAGAAGTAGGAGAGGGAAATGAATTTTAGGAATAAATATACGACACCTGATCACGTAGTCCTGGACAGCTGAAGGAAATGAGGCTTAGTAGATTCCTTGGAAGCTCGCTATACAAACTGTCAGCAAAGCGGGATGGAATTCAAAATGCGGCTCACTCAACTATCAGAACTAGGGGTTTTTATAACAGAAATTGTGCCTGAGATTTATGTCATAAACTTTAAGAACAAAGTTAGCTTTGAAATGCACCAAAAGGCTTAGAAGTGGATCAACATCCGTGGTAGATCAATCAGATGGCCCAAATGTCAGTCGGTGGGCACCTTATTTATGGTCTTGTTATTTATGGGTGCAAATCTTCACCTTGTGAGGTGAAGGAAGTAGATCCTCAGAACAGCAATCAAGGCTTTAAGTGCCTGCCTGAAATCCTGTCATAAAACGACTGCAGCCCTGTCTTGTGTCCTGGAGACCATTTCTACAAATGCATATGCCAGGGTGCCATGGAAAGGTCAAATCACCCGATATCACAAAGGGATATCCAGTACCATCAAAGTTTATGCTTAAATCACAGTTACACGAGGGTCTCGACAAACCACTGAAGCTCACCAGCCTAAAGCCCGCCCCCCGGCAGATTGCATGCTCGCACTGGTGCGAGCCTGCAAATCTGCAATGGAGAGCGAGCACGGAATGGCGCACTCCGTGTTTTTGAAAGACCTGTTTTAAGTAGTTTTTCAAAAGCATGCTTGACGACCACTTGGGGTCATTCTGGGGTGGGCTGAGGTGTGGATCTACATTAAGTATGTCCGACCCAATCCGCTCCCAGGTGCAGACGTCCCCCCTGGAGGACGCTCTGCACTGTTTCTATTAGCCCGTGCAGAAATAGCCTGTGAAACTAGAAGACTACTTCTAGTGGTGCCAGAGCTGTTTCCCATGGCAGTGTTGGTGGAGAGGTAGTTAAAGTGGGGGGTGGAAGGAGCCTGAGCAGTCCATGTGGGGACCATCACAAAGCAAAGGTTGGAAGGAAGAAATTAAGTCCACAAGGAAAGAAGGCAGAGGCCCCTTGCTGTGGGGACCATACCTCAGGAAGTTGTGAGTTTTTTCAGGCCAGCCATCACTGCCCCTCTTCAAACTACTTCCCCCCACTCCCAGTAGGTGCTACAAGATTCCTGGCTGGTCACAGGCTACTGAAACTGAAGAAAGCAAGTGCAGATAAGGGGCTGGGAATCAATCAATCAAAAAATAAAATTTTAACTTATACTGTAAGATGCCTTGTGTCTCATATTGGGAGAAAGCTGAGATATAAATCTAATTGAATTAATTTATTTATTTATGGAAGCAGACTTCTGCTTTCCTAGTGGCACTTTCCTCTTTTCTATAGCACTCGACCCCAAAATCAGCTTTTGACAATCACCTAGCTCTGTGACCTGGATTTTGAGAGATCTCAGCAATTGAAGTAGGAGGGAAAATGGTCTTTTTTCTGTTACACCAATGGGACCCATTCAGTCAGAGTTAATTGTATGCCCCACAATAACTGCAGAAGAAACTGAGAGGGAAAAAATGTATAGACACTCATGAAATCTGTGAGTGAAATTCAGTGATATTTAGGATAGCTCCACTGAAGAAAATGGAATTTGAAACTGCCATTGACTTAAATGGGCCTACTGTAAGTATGACAAAACCCAGATCCAACTCACTGAAAGGGATTTAAATCTTGTTAGCTTCAAAGGGAACATCTGTGTGATATATTTAGGAATGACACATGAGAATAGATTGATTCGCATGTGGTTGATTCAATTACTAATGACAATATGGATTGCTTCCATTCATTCTCCTGCTTTGGAAGTAACACTGCATGATAGTTGAGTGCTTTGTGGAAATCCACCCCCTTTTCCTCTGGCAGAAGATTAGAAGTATCTGCCTTAATTATATTCCAGTTAAGCTACTGTAGTGCACTCTGCATGGGTTTGCCCTTGAAAAGCATTGAGAAGCTAATGCAAAATGTTGGAATCAGACTATTGTCAAGTATGTCTTTTAAAGACTACAGCCCTTTTCTCAGGACATCATCATCCCACATTGGGGATGGGAGAATCATAGAATCACAGAATCAGAGTTGGAAGCTACCCCAGGGGCCATTGAGTCCAACCCCCTGCTCTACAGGAACACCCATCAAAGCATTCCCAACAGATGGTCATCCAGACTCTGCTTAAAAACATCCAAAGAAGGAGACTCTACCACACTCCGAGGCAGTATATTCCACTGCCAGACAGCTCTGACTGTCAGGAAGTTCTTCTTCTGCAGACTAAACATAGCCAGCTCCCTAAGCCGTTCCTCATAGGGCATGGTTTCCAGACCCTTCACCATTTTGGTCGCCCACCTTTGGACACGGTCCAGCTTGTCGATATCCTTCTTGAATTGGGGTGCCTAGAACTGGACACATTATTCCAAATGAGGCCTAACCAATGCAGAATAGAGTGGTACCATTACCTCCCTTGATCTAGACACCATACTCCTATTGATGCAACCAGGAATCACGTTGGCTTTCTTGGCTGCCTCATCACACTGCTGACTCATGTTCAGCTTGTGATCTATCAAGACTCCTAGATCCCTTTCACATGTACTGCTATCCAGTCACGTCCCCCATCCTATATTTGTACATTCCATTTTTTCTGCCTAAGTGTAGGACCTTACATTTGTCTCTGTTGAAATTCATTTTGTTAGCTTTGGCCCAGCTCTCCAATCTGTCAAGGTCATTTTGAAATTTGATCCTGTCCTCTGGGTATTAGCAACCCCTCCCAATTTGGTGTCATCTGCAAATTTAATCAGCATGTCCTCCACTCCTTCATCCAAATCATTGATGATGTTGAATAGCACTGGTCCCAGGACAGAACCCCACAGCACCCCACTAGTTACTTCTCTCCAGGATGAAAAGAAGGACAGGATTTGGACTATGTTTATGCAAAACATCATCCAGATCTCATCATTCTCCCATCCCCAAGTGGTGCAATTGTGCAGTAAATCATTGACAGGTTTTCCCCGTCAATGAAGGGCAATCACATAGCTCTCTTGAAGCTCTCCCAGCAGTGTCCGGTGAGGATGTTGGTAGAGCCTCTCCTGGGAGGGGAGCATGACAGGAATGCTCCCTCTGCAGCGCAGCCAGGCAATGTCCCAGGCTGTGTTGGCACAGGAAGCACAACCATTGTGCTTCCTGACCCTCCTCCCACATTTACCTGGTGTGTGGAGGGTCAGGAAGTGCAATGGTTGTGCCAACACAGCCTGGGACAGTGCCTGGCTATGCTTCCCTCCCAGGAGAGGATCTACTGAGATCCTCGTGGGACACCACTGGGATCCAGTAAGCTGTGGAAAGGGCCTACAATAAAACCTGCATTACAAGAACTGTGTGGGCTTCCAATCTGCTTCTGAGTTCTATTTAAGGTGTTAGTTTTGACCTACAAGACCCTTTTGGGACCAGGATATCTGATCTCATATGAGCTTACCCTACACTGAGACTGTTGGCACAGACCCTATCATTCCTTCCAGCACTATAGAATACCAACACTTGGAAATCTCTTCATTGCTTGGGCTGCAATAACTGCGTCCTGTTTACATTCCACTTGATGTTGCAGTTGTCAGGTGCAGAATCCACATGTGAAATTTCACCCTATACTTTTTAAGTTTCTAAGCATGGTGGTTATGGTTCCATTTTTCTTTCCTGAAAAAAAAAATATTCTTGCTACAAAACATGTTTTTATGAAAATGGTAATTGCAATCATATCATTCCAAACAGCAGAGTGTTACATTTCTAAATGAATTATTCAGTGTGGAGCTATTAAATGCAAGACCTGTCACAACAGAAAGTCATTGAAGCCCTTTGTTTTCAGCACAGCACTAAAAAAAAAAAACCTTCCTCTGAAAGTGTTCTTGCAGGGAATAGACGTTCTTGTTTTTCTCTCCCAGCTAAGCAATATTTTCAATCAACTGGCTGGGAGAGCCACCTAGAAATGAGCTGTGGAAGGACTCATAATAATCGCTATTATTGTCCAAACACTCCCAAGCCATTCATAAACAAACACCATATTACATAAGATTATGGTTTCCAATGGCTATGGCTAATTGACTATATATTGTGTCAGGCTAAGGCACTTGTTAACAATATGTTTGGAGAAAAAATGTGATCTCAAAATGCTGGAAATTTCTGAATAACTTTCAAACAGTCTGTCTCTCGCATAACCAATTGTTGATGTGCCCTTCTCAATACTGCTTAACAAACACACTGGTGGACTTTTTTTTATAATACATGAAATATGTGAAAGATCACCAACAGAGAATCAGTATTCACTTTTTTTTTTACACGCTGGTTACGTGTATAGCTAAATGGCTTGAATCCAATTACTAGTACCAGCTAGAGTGAGACCTTAGGACCAACTGCTTAATGGCACCTCAGCCTTGGCTTGACCTCAGGAGGCCTACTGTAGCTGGGTCTATCAATTATGCACTATGTATGTGGTTATCAATAACTTTCCATTTGCCATCACACATCAGTATCAGTAAAAATAATAATTCTGTTAAAAGTCCTCTGTACTTTCCCCGTCTTCATTTTTATACATGAAATATAAATTTATCTGCTAAAAATACTGTTTATTTTCCCTTTTTTCAAAAAAATGTCGATATCATGCCAAATCATTTTTAACCTCGCCACAGAATCCATCACTGTCCCTAGATATAAAAATGGCTTTATTTTTCCACCTCTCCACCAGCTTACCATTTTGACATGTAAAGAAGAGTCATTTTGTAAAATTCTAAACTTTTACAAAGGTAAGAAATGGCAAAATAATAACAACATTTGTCTTCTGTCAGAAAATATTGACATGGTATTACCACAGCAAAATTGGTTTGTGTTGTGAAGTGTGTCTCATAGATAAATCAGATGGCAAACTTAAAAAAAACACAACTAAATACATTGTTCTCAGAGCTTGTATCCATAAAAAAAATATATACAGAAATGTAAGTGGAATGTTAACTTTCATTGCAGCATTTTTCTTTCCAAAAATTAGAAAAATGTTTAACACAGAATAGTATTTCTTCTAGTTGTATCACATTTAGCTATGACATTATTCAGAACTTCCTGAAAGCCAACATATTACATTACAGATAGACTTTTTATATATCCCACAGAGGATTAAGATAATTTTGAATCCCCTTTGCATGCAAATCTTTACCAGTGTACAGATGCAACTTTCAAGAGGGGCCAAAAACACTGCTTACCAAAAGGGAAAGAACAAAGGTTTTTATATGATGGAAAAGTAATAATATGGGAAAGAAACTATGCACAGCCATAATGGTAGGACAACCCTGCCACTGGACAGAATGAGGCAACTGTCTCTGGTGCCTCATTTTTGGTGTAATCATGGAAGGCCAGAATAGTGCTACTTATTAATTTATTATTGTATTTTTACTGCCAAAGACATGAAGAAACAACTTTGGGATTTTATGGTCCTAGCAACCAAATAACTTGACTAGCCTTGAGCAATATGCATCTTGACTAGTGTCTGCCTGTGCTTCAGTCTGAATTCTTTTGTGATGCCAGCCCAGTGACAGTTATGATTAAGTGTAGGAAAGAATTCAGCCCTGAAGGATGGATAGACCAACAAGTGTAAATACATACAGCTGTTAAATCTTATGGGGCTTTGAATACATGAGCGAAGCCCTTAAGGTGAGTAGTGGAAGCCTACATCTAACCACACACCTAAATTATGGAAATCTTTGACCTAGGAGATTATGGCTGGGATACTGTTAGCATCTTGTACATACACACGTTCCTCTACAGGAATAGTTGCATTTTTTTTTTCAATGTATAAAATTTACATTCAGTACAAGTTGTGCATGAAGAGCCACTGTGCATGAATATACAGTGCATATAGGTGCACACTGCATATTATGCATGGATTGTCCATTCAGTTGCACATTTGGTATCATGACAGAGTTGCACAGCACAGTCATTCAATGCAACAGTTGAGTATAGCACAATTAATGTTTAATTCCATGTGTTGAAACTCACTCTATGCAATCCCAATACAAGATCCCAGCCACAACTGGCACTGTCTTTTACAGTGTTCTCTGTATGATAGAAACAAAACTTATGGTTTAAGCAGGTACTGTTTTATCAGGAGGACAGGTTTTATCCAATAACTTTGTTTTATCTGCTGCAATGGTAGCTGAAGGATCAAGCAGGGTTTGTGCCTCACCTCAGAATGATGAGATGGAGGCATTCCTCTCATTCTGTGAGCCCCTTGTGACATGACATCTCCCCTCCTTCACACTAAGGATATTGTTTGTTATTGTTATTCTTGAATATTGTGTATTCTGTGATTGGTTAAGGGTTTTTTTAAAAAAATGCCTTTTGGTGCTTATAAATAAATAAGGCTAGTGATAGGATTCCAGCTTGATTGTGGTGGCCTGTAGTGCTGGGGGGGGGGTTGCGTGAAGCTTTTCTGGCACTGACTATCATAGCCATTGATGGACAATGCTCTTTGCTCAGCTACTCATCCACCTTCCTGCTATCCACTCTAGGGCTATGGAGGAGGAAGAAAAAAGGTGAGTCTCTAAAAATGAGACTCCCCTGCCCAAGAATGTGCTCAAAACAGCAGTTTTTCAAGAAGTTCCAAGAAAGTTTAAACTCCTTGTTCTCCAATGCAGGAATGAATAATAAAAACAAAGACAACATCCTTGATCTATACTGAGGCACATTAAACCAGGGAAATCCAGGTTCATACTAGAAGCCATTCTTGTTTTCATAAAGGCCAGTTTAGGGCGGTGCGCAGTTTCCCTTTTCTATTTTGCAAATGGTAAATATGTTGGTTGAAAAGTCTGAATGCTTTAGTGCACAGAAAGAAGGGAGGGAAAGAGAAAAGAGAAGACCATGAAACCACCTAAACCCTCTAAAGTAATAGTCATAAAGTTTTGGCAGAGAACAGGATACAAACGGAGTTCCTGGAACTGAAACAAAAAGTCATGCTTTGCTAGCATCTATTAAAATAGCATCTGTGTAGTTGGTCTTCATTTTGGTTTTTTGCCAGAGAGGCTGTTTTATACTTTTTCTGGAGATGCTCAACCACCATTCAAAATGTATAGTTTAAGCTGCTTGACCATGCCTATCTATGTCACGCACTGATATTATTTCTACTCCGTGAAAGTAAGAGGAGCACCAACACACAATTAGAATTTTGTAGTACTACATGGCAATCCATCTGCTGTTGACATACTTGTCAATGTATATTAGCCAAGCCATTGGAAAACATCAAGAAAGTATTTCTTTTCACAGATTCAATATGAGATGGCTAAAGTTCAGGCTCTCTGTTAAATGTACCTGTAAACATACAACTTAATGTAGTTTCAGTGCAGGTGCAATCCTCTCATGCAAAGGATTCCCACATGAATCAGGGTGTACATCCAATGAAATGTGGGGATAAGAGGACTTCACTGACCAGTAAGATCAATGGCAGCTGGTGATTCACACTTCACTGAGTCAGTGGCTGTGAATCTGCTCTAAATTTTAGTAGGAACATCACAGAAGTTATTCACAGTGTTGATCCCAATCTCAAAAACAAAAACAAAAAAAGGCCCAGCACTTTAGATAGGATTCCAGAGCTACCACTGTATAAGAGTGGATGAATCCATCCATTTCATCTTATGGTGCAACAACTGTTAAGATCTCAAAGTTCTTTCTATCTGGTTATGAAGGAATTTTATGATTTTTGTTGTTTGCAATTTCTCATCAGAAAGAATTCATCAAATTCATTAGCCCCATTAAAGACACTTGCTGGAATTCAGAATCACAGTTATGGATGTGCAGTTAGAGTTGTGCATTTCTATCTGATTTGTATTCATGGTCCCGCTATATTCAATATTGCAGGGAATAGATAGGGTTTGTAAAAATCCCCCAGTGCCGATTTACAGGGCAGCAGCTACTACAAATGATGGGGGTTTGTTCTCCTATCAATTGGGATGCAGCAGACTGATGTTTCACTCATGAACAATCTCTAATGGAAGGAGGAATTGTGACAGATCCTGCCTCTTACTTTGTGAAAAACCAAAAGGTGCAAATACATAAATTGATTCAGAGAATTTTCAGGATTAAGTTACAGTAAAAAATGGAAATGTTCCTTCTGGGACTGCCAGATGTACATTATGACAAGAGCTGTGCAACAGTATTCCAGTATATGACCATAGCAGCAAACCCACTGTATGCCTAGGGATGGAATAACAAAACTCTACCTTTCCCTAAGGAAGGTTGGTTGTTAAAAGTGAATGAGCAGAAACAGATATATTTGTCTACTTCGATTAGAGAAAAATCATTAGCAGCATTTGTGAAAGCTGGAAACCTCTGATAGACTTTTTTGAGAAAAAATAGAAGGTGAAATGGTAATCATCAATTCTAAATATTAGTTTAGGTGGACTATTAAAAAAAGTGTAAAAGCCAGTTTATAAAGAATGAGGTAGAACTGTAGGGGCCATTCCACGTTACACTGTTATAGTGCTGCTATTCCACTTTCAACATCTTATGGAATCCTGGGGCTTGCAGTTTATGGAGGTGCATTTAGAATTCTTAGCCAGAGAGCTCTTTGGCCTCAGGAAACTACAAACCTCAGAATTCGCGGGATGTTGAAAGTGGAACAATAGCACTATAACAAGATAGTGCAGAAAGTCCCTTGGATATATAACTGCAGAAAAGTCACTTTTAGATGGATTTGCAGTGTATATGGTAGTATTTCCTTTTGTGTGTGGGGTGTGCGTGTGTGTGTGTATTTTTCCATTGTATATCTACTTGTATCTGAATTGTGAAGTAGTATTTAATTGGTTAGTTAAACACTACTCAGTTCTTGTTTGTAGTTTGTTAGTAGCTTATTACTAGGTTGTTTTTGATAGGGGTGTTTTGGTGTAGTATTAATAAATGTAATCTTTAATAAAAGTTATTTAAATAAAAAGAGATCTTACTGTTGCATTTGCTCATATGAGTGTGGGTGGGGAGGAAGCAACAGTCTGCTGCATCCCAATCAATAGGAGAACAGATCTTTGTCGCTCATGGCAGCTGCTGCCCAGTATGTCAGGATTGGGGGGATCAGAACCGGAGATGCTACTTAGCTATGCATCTAAGGTAGTTACTAAGTAGCATGTGTAGAATTTTCTGTCTGGACTCTGTCAGAAAAAAAAAAGGGTGATATTCAGTATCACAATCATGACTGATTTCAGAGAAATCAAAAGATAGACCTCTAAGCACTCATTGCCTTTTTCTTGGAGGTGCAAATCTTCCACCACTGATTTATCTAACAATTGACCTCACCATCCATTTTTCTTTTTGGTCTGATTTTTTTTTTCATATTTATGAAAGAATCTGAGAATTCTGGAAAGCTCTTATCAAAACTGAAAGGAATTCTCATCCATTATTACCTTTCATACCTTTCCCTAGCAACTTGTGCTCCTTTCTCATATTCTGTAGAAATATTTGGGCATAAATCATAAGACCATAACAGCATAAACTGTACAAGAATGACAATCAGGTGAAGAGTCTGTGCATGTATAGCTTTTTAGTGTTCAACCCAACACATAAAGCTTAATGGAATGATCCAGTTCAAGAGTGGAGAGGGCATGGCTTTTGAGCCCCAAAGCCTGTTTCTGTGGCCCTCAAGGGTCTCAATATCCCCCATTTTTTCATAAAAATATTTTTAACTTAAAATGCCCACACTCCCTCTTGGTTTTTCCTGTTTTTGCCTCTCCCTAGGCTGTTTTAGTCCTAGGCTGTGTTCAAAATGACAACTAGCTTTCTTGTTTATTTCCTGGTTGGAAAATTGCCTCCCCTAGGCGTAAAACAGACCAGCGGGGCAGAAAAGCTGTTGCCCAACCATGGAATATTTTGAGCTCTAAAGGGGTGGTATTTTGCAGGGGGAGGGGTCTTTCAGCCCTCACAGGTCCAGTAAGGACACGTGCAACCCTTAAACAGCAGGTCATTGACCATCCCATGATCTACAAGCATGGAGGGAGCTCTTGTGAACAACCTACCAGCAATTCCGTATCAGCAGAATAGTTTGCTGACAAAATATGCCCAACTACATCTCAGAGAGGATTTCTGATTCATCCTATAGCACCAAGAGTGCATTTCAAATACTTTATAACTTCAGCCATAGAAATTTAATTAGTAAACTGGTAACATGCAGACTAGATATATTCAGAATCTCCTTCTATTGTTAATTATCACAGCAGGGAAGAAAGGGAAAAAGAAGACATGAAAAGGATGAGTTGATTTTTCAGGTTTAAAAAAACAAAAGAAAAGATAAACTGTCATGACAACATCGTCTCACTCTGTACACTCCTCTTCCTAACATTAATTCCAGTGAATTCCATCTAGCTGTTGGAAGAATCCCAAAGGACCCACAGAGGAAATTTTCATTTGTGGGCTCTGCAACTGATTTGGTGTTTAGCAAGATGACATTTAATTTAGTTCTGGAGGGTAGTGTACTTAGTGGGGGACTATAAATTCTTAAGGGTGCTAAACAAAAGGTTGGGGTAGAATCCTTTGGTCAGCCATGGAATTATCAATCTGCCATGGGTGCAGCTATACCCTAGATCTGTTTCACTGTAAACAACAGCATTATAGCTCTTGAAAACAGGAAGCAATGTTCTGTTCCTGAGTATCCCTTGAGGGAACTGTTAAAAAGTGAGGTTGTTTGGCTCCATTGACTGAAGATATAAATTCAGGGTACACTGACCTTCATTAGATGGATGAAGAGTCAGACAGTAGGACAGCTGGTAATAACCAAGAAGACAAATTATAGTGTTCTATCTGTGTTCTAACACCTTCTCTGCAATGGATTAAGAGGAACTCTAACAAAGGTTTTACAGAGACTTACCTTTCTTTGTGTAGAACATTTAGCTTCAAAGAACCAAATGGTGCAAGGCTAAGCTCTTTTTCCATTTCCCCTCCAACCTCGCCTATGGCCCTTTTCGCATGGCATTTGTCTGGAGCATTGCACGATTGCAAAGAGCATTCCACATGACGTCCTCGCAATCACGCGATGCTGCTCTGGCCAGCAGGTGCCAATCACACAATATTTCAATTTCGGCTTTTGGCCGAAAATGATGGACAATCGCACATCACTCTGGGGCCCCACATGCACTTACCATCCATGCAAAGCCTCCAGAGCTACAGCCCTTGTGTTTCCTCCCAGTGCAGCTGGGAAAATACCCGGCTGCACTGTGGAAGGAAGAGATAGAACCCTCATGTTGCCTGCCAGCTGGCAGGCAGCTGCTGCGGAGCAGGAGCAGTGGGGACACGAGTGCCTCATGGAAGAGGCTGCTTGCGTGATCCCCGCGTGACCATGCCAGATGGAGGTAAGTTGAGGAAAGGGCCCATGTCTAAATTTATTTTTGAAGAAGGGGAAGCAAATATTTGCATCTACTTTGTCAATAAGCTGAGCAATGTTTCTCTTTTAAACCCACTGCAGTGCATGGTATATTTGAGTCAAATGTGCAGACATTGCTGTTCTTGTTGTCTATGAATAAAACAAGTTATAAAACCAGATTGCTATCACAAGCGTGTTCTATAATTTCTTCACCATGAACAAGAGGCCCCGTGTTTTTTGTCCAACGTTAAATGCTTTGGGTCAAACCATTGAGCTGGCTCTTGAAATTGATGTAGAAAATCTAGGAGATATAAGTAAATTGACATGATTGGCAGCTCAAGCACTATTCAATAATCACTAGAACTGAAAATGAACATAATGTAAGCTAAGAGGAGGATTTCAGTTGTTGGAATGTTCTTTTTTGAAAAACAAATATCATGTAAGCATTAGTTGTTCTTCTGAGAAAGTAATCTGTTACTCATTCCTTAATTATTATTTTTTTCATTATCATCCATTATCATCACCATCACTGGGGTGGCGTTGATGTTGCTGCTGCTATTTACCAAAATACATCACAAATATATAAATAGCATCCCAAAATTCCTCCAAAATGACCCTCACAAAACCTTTTTTAGGAATAATAAGGAAACATTACTTGTTATACTAAAATAGTAACATTATGAGCCATTTCATCACTTTGCAAAAATAGCATCATTATGCCCCAATTATTGCAAAAAGTATCATGTCAGTAACATGTCATGCATAATACTGGTGCTTGTGATGCATTAGTTCCCAACACTGATAAAATTTCTCTCTCTCTCTCTCTTGCCATTTCCACACTACACTGTTATAGTGCTATTATTCCACTCTCAACATCGTATGATGTTGCTGTTTAGAGAGAGGCATTTAAAATTCTCAGTCAGAGAGTTCTTTGGTCCCAGCAAACTACAAACTCCAGATTTCCACAGGATGTTGAAAGGGGAAACTAGCAGCACTATAACAGTGTAATGCAGAAATGGCCTCTTTCTGTCTGTGTGTCTCTGCGTGTGTGTGTGAGCACACAAGTGTGAAATATTAACCATCATACTCATTTTCTTATGAATGAGAGGACCACAGTTGGAACTGGATACTTAGTTGCTGACTTACATCCAAGAGCTTGGTAGAAGACCTATGCTCAGCCTGGTAAAGCCATTCAGTACTCCTTCGTCAGATGTGATTAGTATAGTCTAGGATTTATCATGCAGAGAAAGAGTGGCAGAATTAATATTTTTCCTTCTGAGAAGAAAGTGGAGAATCAGTTTCTAGCCTTCAATGTCAGCCACAAATCCCATGTCTGAAACATCTGAATATCTGTTTGGACTCTATAAACTTTAGCAGGATAAAGGAATAGTACATTTGGATGGAATACAGGTCTGCAGTTGCTACGTAGTGTCTCCTCTGTTCTAAACCTTGTCAAATCCACCTTCACCTTTATAATGGACAAAAGGATGTTTCACTCTAAATCATGATCCACAGACAATGCAATCTAGAATACAGAGTATCAGACAGAAAGCAGATATCATGAACAGGTGCTGGTGGAACAAAGAGATAAATTCAGATGAGTAAAGCCATATAATACTATCTTAAAAGGATATCACAAACATTCTCCCAATACTAGTGTACTTTCTGAACAAAGTAGTTTAAACAATAGTATTTACTCTTCCAGCTGACTGGAAAATGTATATAGATTTTTTAAAAAAGGAAGTAAAAGTGCTATAATCCTATAACCACATCTATTCCTTCTCCTTCCTCCCCTGCCCCCATTTTGTGTCAAAACTAGTTATACATGATAAAGTGACAGTTGTGTACATGGGGTGCTATGTATGAACTGGGATTCGGGATTCTGCCATTTCACTTCAGTAACCTGGAAGCTTACCAATAGATCAAATACTATGGTCCTTTCCGCACGTGGTTATTAAAGCGGGCCAATGCGTCTTGTCACGGGGATCTTCTGCACATTGGAGCGGACTAAGTTCAGTTTATTTACCTTTGTTCCACATGTAATTCTGACTAAATGCGCCTTCATGTGGTGGTAAAGTGCACTATTTGGAAACCGGAAGAAATTGGTTTTCCAATTTTCCAGATTGATCTGATTCATACTTTCACAGTGGTGCAAGACACATACATTTGCACCAATGCGAATTGGTGGTCAGGGGAGGGCTCATGGGAGGGGCCAGGGGGTAGTATGGACTTACGCACATACACACATATGCAATGACATACTAAACTATGCAAAAAAAAAAAAAGGCCAATCACAGCCGGTGAGGGGAGTAGCGCGAGTGGCCATGGCAGAGGCAGTGTGGATTCATGAACTCGCACTCCTCTGAATCAGAATGGTACATACGCAGTAGCTGTGCGGAAGGAAACGAGGGAAAGTCTGCCTTGTTTCGAGCCCAGAAAATCCTGTAAGAAATGGCACAAACCAATTCTCCAGCTTCATGTGGAAAGGGCCTATGTTTGCAAGTAAATGTTATGTAAGTGGTTTGGTTGCTGGTGAGTGCTGATAGGAAAGCTTGACATGTTTTAAATATGCTTCTGAGTTGGGTTGACCCTGTTTGGATTCCCATCCACCAGTTTCATGTGGACATTGTACTCATAAATGCAAAACACAGTGCATTAATGGTTTGTCAGCAGTCCTGTTGGCTGCATTAAGCTCTCTCAGTATTTTATAATAGCACTTCAACTGAAACCACCTTTTTCAGGCCTCTTGTTCTCTGAATTAAAAGATGTCCTTGCTTTTTTGGAAGGTAACTCACCCTGCCTGAGGGTTTAGCACCCCCTTCCCAAATTAATTTGGATAAATATATGGATATTTATCGATAAATATAAATGACCACATCTACTACCAGCCCAATGCCTGAATGACAGGATTGTGCTGCTAACTGATGTCATCATTCTTAATACTACTCAGAAGCACTGTGAATCCCATTGCATTTACTAGAGTCTTACTTGGAACTGGGAGTAAATTCCACTGAATATTGGGAGACTTACTTCTAAGTAAACATGAATACTACTGAACTGGAAACCACTCAGCTTCTAGATTGATCAGATAGTCCATCAAATTAATTAGAGTCCAGCTGAAGTTTTTCAGGAGTTATTTCTTTGAGAAAATTGCTAAGATTTTATATTTTTTCATTCACTAGAGAAAAAAAAATTGTTTTGGAATATTCTCTGTCATGGTGTTTCCCCCAGCCCCACTCTTCTATTGCCGTGCCCAAGAATGACATATGGTATTGGTCATATCTGAAGATTTTCAGCTTAGGGAGGGGCACTTAGAATTCTCAGTCAGAGAGCTCTTTGGCCTAAGTAAACAACAAACCCCAGAATTCCACAGCATGTTGAAAGTGGAATAATAGCACTACAACAGTGTAGTGCAGAAATGGCCTCTGTTTTCTTTTGATGCCAAAGCTCTATTTATTAAAGTGTGCAATTAAACTTTTAAATTATTGCAGTTCTAGAAAACTGGGAACAGAAGGATAATTTCTTGGGGGGTGCAGAATTCTTATTTGTAGGATGAATGTCTTCCCCCTACCCTGTACATACTCTTCTAGGTACAGTTGGCCACCTGTATCTGCTGAACCAGCATCTATGGTTTCATTTACTCATAATCCACTCCAAGGCCATGGCTGCCACTGCCAGACAAGATCCTTCCTCACCTTTTATTCACTTTCTTCCTCACACCAGGCTGCTGGCTCCCACAAAGTCACTGCAGGAGATGCTCCATGGATGAAGGTGAGGGTAGCTGCCCTCACTGAGCTCCCAAAAGCAGCCTAAAGGTAGTGCAATTTACATTTTATCTTTAAACATTAAATAAATAAATGCATACTCCTATGCAGCATTTCAGTGAAGTTCACATTTTGTAGAGGCAGTCACCAGTTCCAAGGAGCAATTTCTCAGACAGAGAAATTAATTATCAACTGTCTATAACCATATTTCTGTTTATGAATATTTGATATCTCTGTCTGCATATGTTTGGTAAAACAGGAACACGAACTAGAATTAAAGTACCTGTTTAATTGATTCTGAGTTTTGCATAAATGGAACATTAGCCCCAACAGTAAATGTTAAAGGAAGCACTTTCACAGAATAGCGAAGAAACCTTGGTGAGTTTTGCAAGGCTATGAATTATAATGTATTGTCATCATCAATGTAAGTTGTTATAATTTACTTCTGACATTCAGATTTAGCTGTTGGGCATATTGTTGGAAATGTATCCTATTCACTTTCCTGCCTTTTAAATGCCCTTCATGTTTCAGTAAAACAATCCAATCAAAACTAAAGACCAAAAGCACTGTAAAACAAATCAAGCATACAAACAGTTCCTAAGCATTCCTGTTACACACCATCCTTTTTCGGCCTGAGGCTTTTAATTTTCTTAAGCTGGGCCCTGGTATAACTAACCTCTCCAAAGAAAATATCTGTACATGGTATTATTTTCCTCTGTGATTTGGGCCAGATTTTCTCCACACAGCACCTAGCAGGCACTTAAGAGACCTTAAACATATGAATTGCAAAGCCCTGTGCTTCTTCTCAGAAATTAAACTGAGCAACAATTGTTTGAAACTTTTGGCTTTTCAAATAATGGCTGGCATTCTGTTAGTGAGTTATGAGAGCTTAAGTCCAACTTACTCTGTTATAATCTGCTTTTTCAGTTGTTGGCAGAGATCAATTTTTTTTAACTATCTAACAATGACCAAAATTCCCCAAAGCTCACTTTTTGAGTAATGTGGCTCCCCACATGATTATTTTCATGTCCTTGGAGAGTGTGGGGATCAGTGGAGGTACAACTAGTCATTTTCTTGTAGCTGGATATATTGCAAGGATATCATCTTCAGAGAGTTTCCAAGCCCCACTGCTGCATGTGTCCAGACAAAGGAAAATAGGTGGACCATCTCTGTTGTTCTTCCTACTCTCCAATGTCATGGAAATGGCTGTGGGAAGGCTGCATTGCTATGGGGGTTTTTGGGGAGGAAGTACAACAGAAGATGTAGCTACAAAGATGTAGAAATATGCCAGATGTACATCTCCCAATGCACAATCGCAGCCAATATCTTATCAGTAGATTGATGGGGCAAGTCACTATTCCTCCCGCACAGTGGAGATCATGTAGTCACAAGGGCAGTAGCGGATCTTGGAGTATGTGGAGGGGGGTGGGAGGAGGCAGGGCTACGGCACATGGGGGTGTGCCTGCAGTGCATGGGGGTGTGCCTGTGGTCTGGGATGCCTCAAAAACATTGCCGCCCATGGCAAACCGCCCCCCCATCCCTACATGACTGCATGAGGGGTAGTCCTAGCCAGCGCAATCTGCTGTAGCCCAGGCTGCCAGTGTTTATTGTGGAAATGCTACCTCACTATTTTCATGCTGGGACAGTGAAGGAAGAGACTTTCAATCTACTTGGTGAGACCTATACCATGTGAAGAGGGACTCTTTGCATGGGCAAGTTCTACATGAACATCAGTATGTATAGCTATCACTTTCCCACATTGTCCTAATACATGAGTAGCTTAACTTATTTTTTATTATAGTCCAAAGACCCAAGAAGGCATGAGTAGCAAATGAATGTTGTGAACCAGGACGCCAAATTCACATTGTCCATGAAGAAGACTGTAGAATTGCCACTTTGGGGGACAAACCCAATACCAATGGGACTCTATCATTGGTCCCACATCTCCATGACCCACTTATTTAGGACCTCCCCCCACCCCAAGGGTCAGCTCCTCTGCAAAAGTCATCACATTACTGTTCTTGGATTCAAAGGATCACAAAAAGCTCTTTTATCTTTCCCAGATATCTCAAATCAATCACAGCCTGAGGCTGGTATACAGGAGTCTCTCCTTTAAGAGACAACATCTCTAGCTGTATGGAGGTGGGGACATCTAGATTCATCCTTTTTAGGACTCAGTCTAGAGTCTAGTCTTTGTTGGAACAATATATAAACATCCTGTGCTGCTTCCAGCCTCTGAACTACTCAGATCTATCCAAAGTTCTGATTATTGTCTTTTAGCTCCCTGTGAATGTGGAGCTACTTTGAGTCCTGCTAAGTATTTGACTTGTGTGATCAAGGCCACTCTATAACCTGAGAAAGCCAAAACCTTCTGACAGGAAATTTAGTTGATGCCAGGCCCAGTCAGTAGACCAATATAGGAAAACATTTATGCCACAAACCATGGCACCTAGGAAGGTAGCTATGCCACATGGTAGCCAGTGGCAGCACTACTGTATGTGTTCTTGTAACCCACCACCATTTTTTTTATTATTATTTTTTGTAGACAGTAGGGTCAGACAGATATCCCTGGATAAAACAGACACATAAGACTTTCTGGTTGTGCACATGACATTGATTGTGATCATATCCATGCTTTAAATATTGTATAATTGCGTACATGCTGCTCTTGTACTTCTTCCTCTTAAGCATGGTTTCACTGCGACACTACACATGGTTTTTTTAAAAAATGTATCTTATCCATGTCTATTTATACATAAGCTGGTATCCTATTAGTAATGCACATGGGGTAATTGACAATTATAGCTTTGTGTGTACTTTTCTGATGTTGTGGTAGCACTTCCATTGGCTATGACACCTTCTCTGAGCTATCTCCCCGTTGTCAGGCTGGTCACGCATACTCCATGGCTAAAGGAGATGCCTGTTCCTTCTTGTGGGTAGCTGCAGGATGCAACTGGCTGCTGCCCAACTGCCTCTTGTTCTCCCACCTAGCCATTCTGTGGCCAAGAGAGGACAGGAAGAGGAGGAGGATCAGCCACACAGAAGCTGGATGTATTCCTGTAGCTGGCTCCTGGGTCTCCCTGGAGTCCTTCAGAAGAACAAGCGTAGTAGCATCACCTGTACAGGTGCTGGTAATCTTGCTTTTTTTTAAAAAAAAATCATGCATGAATGTTGTGTGAGTGTATGTGATGGAAGATGGGGTTGTTTTAGGCCATTTCCACACAGCTGTGTCACCCCATCACAGTAATGGGAGGTCACAGTTCTAGGAGCCATGATTTCACATGACGTCATGGGCAATCCATTGCTATCCTGCTGCCAACTGCCTCAACCCACCCATATCACATCCTATGTCAATAATGAAAAAGACCATTATTGACCCCCTGTTTGCATGACTGTCACATTGCCTGGTGGTATGCAGTTTCTCAGTTGCGCCAGCTCCCATTGTCAATCTGGGAGCCCTGATGCATGGACACACAGGTGCATCCAACACCACCCAGTAGGAAAAAGGCCCTGGAAAAGGTGACCAATCAGGTGCTGCAGGGAAGGGAAATGGTGGGGAGAAGGCGTTGCTATGGAAGCTGTAATGCAAAAGGAGCAGCTGTGTTAATGCTGCTACTCTGCTGCCACTGAAGGATGCATGTAGAAGGGAGTGGTGGAAAACTGCTTATGTCTTGGGACTGGTGATGCTGGGATGTCTATGGATCATCCCGGCAGTGAGTGAGGTGCAGAAATTGCCTTATTGTTATAACATTTCAAGTGTAATTTTATTGTAGCACTTGAAAGAGGTTTTTTAAAACATTTGAGCTTGCATATATCATCATCATCATCTAATCTTGCTCACAAGGAGTCCAGTCCCTTACAGTTTCTGCCAAATTTAGCAAACAATGGTAATGGTATATTAGTAAAATCTAAACTGCAGGTGCTTAATGTAGAAGCCTATCACCTAATGTAGAAAGTAAGTGCTGATAAATGCCACCCACCCACCCTCAGAACATTAGTTGCCTGTTTTCCATCTTAATTAAGTATAACCATTAAATAACATTCACATTTATCCTTTTAGTCTACCCTTGATGCCCTTTGCATCAGAAAGTTGATTGTCTTACCTTTACAGCAATAGATTATGTAAATCTTTAAATGTACCATCTGGATCCATTTTACTCTGTCCTCAACCTGGATTTGGCACTGATAGTGCTTTGATCATTCTGGCAGATGGCCTAGGTTGGTAGAAGGTGAGGGTTAATGTGACCTTCCTAATTCTCCTGGATTTCATTGGCTTTTAATGCAGTCAACCATGATATCTTTTTTCCCAGAGTCCAAGCAAGGGGAAAAAAAGAAAACTTAAAGCTTAGAAGATAGGATCTTGGCTTCGGCTACAAGCCAGTTATCATAAGCAAAAGTTTGTGTCTGAGGAAAGGAGACAGTTCTGGGATCATCCAATGTAAATCAGAAATGTTTTAACTACCTCTGTATTTAAAAAAAATAAAATAAGAGTGAATGAAGTATCTGAAAAAGCTGGTCAGCGCTTTGGACAAATGGCCCTTTGGAATCAATATATCTACATCTATAGCTAAAACTGTTTCTTAGAGTCTGGAAATAAGTAGTTACAAAAATATAGTTGCTTGCAATTGTATTTTTTTTATATAACAAAGCTATAATCATAACTTGATCAGCAAAAACATTCATGGGGGGTATAACTATAACTGTTTAATTATTTCTAGAAATAGGACCAGTTGCCACACCAAAAGCTAAAAGAGAGAAATAGTGCATGGTAAAAATCTGCTCAAGGTGCTGCCTCATGCTTTGTTGTAGGTATTGAAGTGACAATAAGGTGGACTGGAGGAGAGCAGGTTTTGTGCCAATGGACTGTAGTATTCAGATAGGATCTTTGAAGGCCACTAAAAGTAACTGTTCTAGTTACTTTAGATAAAAGTAATTAGACTGACATGTCTGGTAAGTATTTGGAAGCTAAACACGGTCAGGCTTGGTTAGTACTTGAATGGGGTGTTACCCCAAAAACATGGGTGACTGAGAGGTCCACCTGCAATTCTAGTACCTCCACGTGACAAAGGAGAATTAATTAGCTCAAATTAAGAGGCCTGTGAGAGGCGGTAACCTAACCAGATCTTCCACCAATGTTTATGGGGTCCTTGTAGGGAAGAACCAGCCAGAGATTCCAAACAAGCTAAAATGTGTTTTATTGAAAGGTTCAACCATGCATGAAAAGATTCAAGCACTCACACAAGATCTAACAGGAGGAAAAAGGGAAGAAGTTTGTTGATAGTGGAGCTTTGAGGAACGGGCAATAATTACTGGTCCAGAAAACAGCAAAGAAAACAGTGATGTGGCTTAGACTTACAGCTAAGGACAATACTCATTCAGAAATCAGAGCAACAGTATGGCATTCAGCAAGTGAGATACTGCATCTGACTGCTCAAAACATAGGGTTTTTATATCCCAAATCTGCCTGGAGATCATGAGTGTGAATGGCTCTCTGGCCAAGCAAACAGTGGAAGTTGCAACATGGACAATGAAGTCCAGATGGAGTTAATGGTTTTAATGTGAGGTAACAAAGAGGTAATGGCTGCCATAATAGCTCTATAATGGGGGAAAGATAAAGGAACAATGTAGGGAAACATCTAGGTGCTAGGAAGAAGGGCTGAAACAATCAGTGTTTTAGTGGAACTTCCCGTCACTATTGTGTGGTGCTAGAGAAATTACAGCTTTAGTTAAAGCCTATTATCTCTGGAGTTACCAGGTGATTATCCTGACAATGACCTTGGCTATGTGTAGAGGGTATCTCTGACCTACTTTGCAGCACACTTGTTCAGCCAGTAATTTTCCTATGCCCAGACTAGCTTTACAGTCACATCAGGGTTCATTTTGTATCAATGGGTCAGCGGTGTGCGTGGCTAGGATTACCAGGTGCAGGCACTGAGGCTGGGACAGGGAAGAGGAGCTGGGTCAGGAGACAAGGGGTCAGAGTCCAACAAGGGTTCAAGGCAACAGAGGCCTGATCTGGTATCAGGAGTACAAAGAGCCAGGGGCAAAAGGCAGGTCCAGGAAAGATGCCAAAGGTCAGAGTCCTGCAAGAGTCCAAGGCAACAGAGGTCTGACCCAGTATCAGGAGTACAAGGAACCAGGGGCAAGAGGCAACCTAGCCCTTATATAGCTGGCTCCTGGCCACTCCAACTGCCCTGCATCTGAGCAGCCAGCTGTGCCTGAGGTACTAGGCAAGGTTCTGCAGAGACTGGCCATAAGTCAACTCTGCAGAGTCAAGGCCATGATCCTTGCAGGCAGAATCCTGCAAAGACTCAGTCAGGGCCAAGATTCTACAGGCAGATCCTGCAAAGACTCAATCAAGGACCCAAACTCTTACACAATGCCAATTAATGTGTTTTGCCAATGAAACCGTATTTTGCCAATTAAACCATATCAAATTTTGTGTGTGTGTGTGCACGCTCGCGCGCAGGCTAGTAACAGAGGAACTACCAAGGAATACGAGGTATTGTAGGTTACATTTCAGAGAAAGTCAATGGCAACACCACCTCTGAGTTTTCCTTACCCAAGAATCCCCTATTAAATTCAGGGAGTCACTGTATGTTGACAGGTTATTTGAAGTAATATACACAAAGAGTTACTTTAGAATTGTAGGCAGGACAGCATCTACTTAGGGCCCTTGTAAGCCATAACTGTATCTAATTACTGTTAAAACTGTCTCCCTGAGTTCTGTTATATTTAAATCCGTCCGCCTGCCTCTTTTAGTATTGTGATGGCTCTTTTACAACAGTAAATCATCATCCAACTCAAGGGAGGAATATAATGTTTGAGACCACTCTGTCACTCAACCACATGTTCATTATTTCCTGTTTAATGCTGGAATAAGGAGCATGTAACTTCGAAACTAGTCGTTTAGCATGGAGATCAATTGGTATTGATGAGATCACTTTTCAGAGACATCCACTATTGAATGACAGATAAGACTTCGGTGTGTGTATATACACACACATACATATACAGAATGCATTGATTTGTGGGTAAGACATTTATCCTGAGAAAACCTCTGAGTAACTGATATGGATAGCTGTCATTTTAGCTTCATTTAAAAGACTGAAATAAATATGTCATTGTCCCTTTCATGAAACCCTTTAATACTGATCTCTTCAAACAAAAAGAGACATTACTTTTACCTTGTGGTAATAACATTTAAATATGATTAGATTTATATAAGAAGCTGACATCAGAAATAAATAACTGAATGAATTTGATAAAACTGGCAAGACTTTATAGCAGACCAAATGAAGATTTTCCAGTTCACTGCATATACAAAAGTGCTTTGATGTGGCGTACAAAGTTGACCATAAAATTAATCTGAAACTGATGATAAAGATACTGCTAAGCAACGGCCTCTTGCATAATCCACATAATATTAGAAGAAAAGAGCCAAATGCCAGTCCTTTATTCTGGAATTCTTTAACCAAGTCGCTTCAAGAAAATATACATGATGGTGGTTATGACAGCTGAAGTTTCCAGACTAAGAATTATTTTGTCCATCACTGAAACACTACGCAAAGCATATCAGGAACTGAGAGGTGTCGGACCTAAGAAGGATTTAAACTTGTCTTCTAACATTTTGTATACCATATTTTCTCTATTGCAAGGCTTTTTGTCTTATTCTATTTTTTTGTCCTTCCATTGTCCATACTTACACATAGCTTGAGCCACCTCCAGATATAAATATTACATTCTTTATGGTCCTTCATGAAGAAGGATAGATTTTACTCAACTACTTTTTCATCTCAACCCTTCCTCACAGTTCTTTTTACACTGAAATCCAGACAGTATGTGATTTTCTGAAAGTATATATAAGACATTCATCCAGAAGGCTACCAGACAAATGGTGACCATAAAAAGCAAAGTTTAATATGCTATGCTGAGCAGAATAATTTATTTCTATTTGATTTTAATTTTGTTACAAATTACGTACAAGACACACTTCCATGAAGCTACAACATTATGAAACCCAAGATATCATTTAAAATATTACTAACCAGGAAATAAAATCCATGAATGTTAATATAAATATTTTACCATCTGCTGTTTGAAATGTCATTCTGCGACAAATGTTTGTTTCCTCAGTCTTCCATGTTATCTTTTACTAATTTTATGTGTCACCCTTCACTGATTCAATCTACACTTGTAGGGGTGTTAAGATTTCTGTGTTGTAACCACAACAGTGATCCTAACCCCCTCAGATGGCATAACAAAGTGTGGTTAAGATAAGGTGGAAGTCGCCTTTTTCTGGCAGATGCTCACAATGGATTGATGCTATGTCTTTTTTTGTTCTGCAACTGGGCAGAGAATAAGAAGTATCGACATCTTGCTCTGAAAGAACATAAGAGCAAACCACTTGACTTAAGGAAGCTGGAGGTGGCACATAGGCCCTTTCTGTGCTGCACTGTTATAGTGCTATTAATCCACTTTCAACATCCCATGGAATCCTGGGGTTTGCAGTTTAGGGAGGAGCATTTAGAATTTTTAGCCAGAGCAGTCTTTGGCCTCAGTAAACTACAAACCCCAGAATTCCACAGGATGTTGAAAGTGGAATAATAGCATTATTAACAGTGTAGTGTGGAAAGGCCCATACTGGGGCCCTTTTTGCACGTTACCCATTTGCGTGGCTGGGGGGGGCATCTCGCGCGAAAAGCCTCATCCGGAATGCTGCCACTTCACCACTCCTTCATCCCACAGGTCACTTCCTGGTAGCGCGACCGTCGTGCTAGCGCCCCGCTCCTTCCTTCCACAGCGCAGTCTGGGAGCTGTAGGCTGTGCTGGGGGGAGGAAGCGTGACCGGGCTGGCTTGTTTGGCGCACCGCACGCAGGTAAGTGCGCGAGGGCCCCGCGAACATGGCGCGACCACATAGTGTTTTTGGCTTAGAGCCAAAAATAAGTAAATGCGTGTGTGTCCCACTTTAGGCTCCTGAGTGTCACGTGAATGGGAGTGCATCATACGGACCGACGCTCCCATTTACGCGACGCTTGAAGGGGCCCTCGCACACAAAAAAACTGCATGTGAAAAGGGCCTAGGATATCATTAGACAAACGTTAGTTAGATGTAGTTAGGTTATGGGTTGCTTCTTTGTTTAATCTTGTTTGTAGATGTAATCTTGTTTCTACTGAGCTTGTAACTAAGTGGCATCTCATCTGGTTCCTTGTAACATGAGCCATAAAAAAAAGTCTGAATCCCATGGCTGTGACATCACTACAAAGAGAAGTCACATTTTGGGGAACAGAAGTCAAATTATTTGTCCACTGAATGGAAATGAGAATAAGAAGGAATCCTACAGAGAGGAGGAGGGCCTCAGCACCTTCCTTACTTAAAGTAGGGGGTACAATAAAGTCAAAAACAGGGAAGTCCCATTCATAAGAACAGAGGATATCTGCTCCAGTTTCACTTGAAATGTTCAGGGGGAAACAACTTTGACAACCACATTTCCAACATAAACTGGCATTTACAGAGCTTACCATATCCCTTAGCACTGAATGTGAATGCAATAACACCTTAAAATATTTTTTTTTTTGATTTTATTTTACATTCATGTCTTCTCTAGACTTCTAAAACCAATAGCTAAAGGGCCAAAGCAAATGGTAATGGGCCAGACCCCCTTTCACACCACTGTAACTAGACAGTGTAACTAATAATGAGTTGTGTATTTCATCTTTTATTTCTTCGGGGTCTACTGCAGTGCTTTATGCTGTGTTGGACAATAATGGTCTTCCTTTTCTAATCCATGTACAATTGATGTCAGTCTCTATTTTTTGCTGCAGTTGTTGTTTTAAACAAGTGAGGTTCCTGGAAAGATTTCAGATTCCTTTTGACTAACCTTATTTTGGAGAAATTTGTGGAAATGAAAGACAGTGACTTTTATTATGTTTCTGTCACTGTATCAAAGAGGCTTCTGCAACAATGTTCTATTTATTGCATTAGATTTTGCACCTTGCTTAAAATTAAATTAGGTATAATCTTTTTCCAATGTGTGGCTAGCTGCTCTAAAGCAAGATAAATATTTCCATCCCCTTCTCATGACCTGAGAAGGGTGTGACAGTTGAAGTTGATCACCATGATTACCGTTTCTATGTTTCCTGTCCATTTGATTTATCTTTCCATTTCAAGATTATTGTCAGAATTTGGCCAAGGATTCAATAGCATATCCTTGTTTTTGCTCTCTCTTCTTCTCCTAAAATGTCTACCCATGGGGATTCTGCTTGTTACTGGGAGAATTTATAGCCTATTGGACTCTGTGTTTCCATATACTTACAGTATAAATACCACTTCTGACCTGGGTTACTCTGTCTTTTCTGGAGAATTTATACCCAGGGATAACAATATCCTATAGATTTTTTTGGGGGAAAAACTGTTTCACCAGAATTCTATCTATATACTCTTCTAGCATTAGCCTCACATTTTGATGGTTTTTTTGTACAGACATACCTTATATATTTTGCTCAAGAGTGCATTTTTATTTTTACACATCATGTTTCTTTTGAAAAATGGCGTGCTTGTCAACAACTGTGCAATTCTGGTATTGAGGATATAGAGTGTTTCATCCTTTCATCCTGAATCAAATGTTCTCCAGAGCTCATGCAGAAATTGGTTTAACCCTCCTGAATCAGGATGGAACATTGTAGTCTCTGAGACTCACGGATTTTGTTACAGAATCCACACAAAAATAGACCTACAAGATAGGCATGCTATAGCATTGTCATATGAATAGCTGTAAATAATCTACCCAAACATCAGCTTCTCGCCCTGAACATGTTGTTGTTGTTGTTTTACAAGCCAAAAAGAAAGAGAGAGAGAGAGAGACAGAGAAACAGCAAGTAACAAGTATCATTCCATTAGATCTGTTGCTTTTTGCCACTTTCTTGTCCCAGTCAATGGCTCTTTTCGCACACCACCACCAACCTGCAATGACCACGGGATGGCCATGGGATCGTGACAATGGTTCTACATGACGTCATTGCCAACTCGTGGCCATCCTGTTGCAATTGCAGATTAAATCATGTTTGGTTTTTTTTCCAAAAATGACATCCTATTGCAGAGTCCTCCAGCCTCCCTCCTGCACTTATCTGTTGTGCAGAATGGCAGGAAGCACAATGGCTGCGCTTTCTCTTCCAACACAGCCTGGGAAACTGCTGTGCTGTGCTGCAGAAGGGAAGGGCGGGGACATTGTGCTTCCTCCTGTCTAGCAGGCAGCCGATGTGGAGGGGGAGCACAGCAGAAGTGATGCCCTCCTGGAAGAGGGTTTCCCTGGATCCTCGCACAATGGCTTTGGAAAAAGGTAAGTTGCAGAAAGGGCCAATGTGACATATTGGAACAAATAATGGACATATCCTAACTGATTAAAAACTGAAAGTTCCAGGCTTTTTCTATTTCCTTCTGATTTTATATTGGAAATATATGCATGTTGTGTTTGTCAGAAAATATTTGTCAGGTCCTAACCCCATGATAAGTTTGTATTAGGGTTACTATACATTAGAAACAACTTGAAGGCACACAACAACAACAACAACAACAACAACAACAACAACGTACAATCAGAGACTTTTTGCACCAGCTTCCCAGGTCAGTTTATTTTAGCCCAGTATAAAATTGAAAAGAACAGGAACAAAATCTTAGATGATGATGATTCTTCATATACACACACAGCCACACACACACACACACAAAGAAAAAAAGATGTGAGAATAACAAAGAATATGAAATACAAATGAGAAAAAATATAAAAAATGCAAAAAGTATATGACTATGGCATCCTGGGGTTTGCAGTTTAGGGAGGGGCCTTTAGAATTCTCACCCAGAGAGCTCTTTGGCCTCAGTAAACAACAAACCCCAGAATTCCACAGGAGGTTGAAAGTGGAATAATAGCACTATAACAGTGTGGTGCAGAAATGGCCTTAGTTTGTATCACCGATAATCAGGGCTCATGGGACCATCTTGAAGATCACAGGTTATCCACCTCGAGGTTTAAAGTATCTTAATGTTGCCATAAGTCAGAAAAAACTTGAAGGCACACAGCAGCAGCAGCAACAACTACTATTACAACAACAATGTATTTAGGTATTTCCCCTCTCTATTCATAGATGTTACCCACCCTCTCCTCTGTCAGACAGATTGCTGACTGTCACTTGATCATCATCTAGTTTCAAAGCTGAGTATTCCCATCTCTTTAGCATAACTTTAGGTAACTCTTTGTATTTGT
Source organism: Ctenosaura bakeri (assembly GCA_948474755.1). NCBI lineage: Eukaryota > Metazoa > Chordata > Lepidosauria > Squamata > Iguanidae > Ctenosaura > Ctenosaura bakeri. The sequence continues at coordinate 134,628 of CAOLHI010003811.1, forward strand.
ATTTATCTTTGTATTAGTTGTGGTAGGGCTTCTTGTGACAGTGGCATTGCACAAAGAGGAGGCGGAAATTAAGATTCTTCTCACATTCTCTTTGCTTTCTTCTGTAATCACAATGCAGGCACTATCAGTGAACATAGGATCTTTGTATTATTTCCAAGTTTCCCCTATTGTCAGTCATTGTGACAAAGAGCAGGACAACCTGACACAATGATGAATCACTTCAGACATTGAGTTTTCACATGGCTGTCAAATGATCTTAGGAGGCTGTGGCACCTGAAGAAGCCACCAGTCGAAAGCACTATTTTGCTTTCGAACATAGCCCAAGTTTCCTATTAAGTCAGTGGACCTTTTTGTCATATAACAGAAAGGCAATAATGGAAACTCTCAGGGGGCTGATGTGGATCTATTTTACATTTAGTGAAATGACATCAGGAGGAACAAAATCACATCTTGGCATCAGACTTTCATCAGTGTCCAATACACAGAATGAAAACCCTACTATCTAACCCTGATTATCTAGTCCTTTGTTAGAAATTATATTTCTTTGTATGATTCAGGCACTGGAGGTCTCAAAATAATGGCTTTCTTTATCCATATGGTGGTATGCTAGTCTTTTGTATTGTCCTTGTTTCACATGCATAATATTTGGACAAGAGAAATACATCAAAATAAACATTACAATTAAAGAATTCACAAGCTTTGTGAAATGGTTGACTTGCATGTCCATATATCAGGTTGGCATATTTAATCTCCAGAGCCACCTTACTTCACTTTGCTTACAGCTGCTGTCCTTTCCACCTCCTCTTTTGCCATAGTAATGGATTGACAGTTGGGAAGTGGAGGCACAAGTCTGAGTCATGAAATTCACTTGGGTAAGTCATTTTCTCCCAGCCTGACCTACTTCACAGGGAAGAGACCCTTGTACATGGCCTTGAGATTTGGAGAAAAAGTGAGATGTAAATTACCTAATTAAGCAAACAAACAAACAGACGGACAAGCATTATGTTTGGTAACAATTTTATCAAGTAATCTCCACATTGATAAAGTACATATCAAAAATACCCTAAGTGGCAAGCTCCTCTATACAACCATTAGATGTTTACATAACAGATATATGTACCTATAAACATGCATGATTAAAGGGATAAACTAGGATACCAGGGTTTGTTTGTTTTTTTGCAATGAGGTATGTAGGCCAGCTCAAAGGCCCCACTGCTTTATGAATTAAGCATTCAGTCTGATGTAATATGAAGCTTGGAAAGTTGTTGGTACACCTTGTTGGCAGGTGAAAAAAAGATACAGCAGTTGTGAGGGATGTAAAGCATTGACAAAATAGGCTGGTCAAAGCTCAAAGATCTTGTCTACCTCCCCACCACCACCACTGCAGACTCTTGGGAAAAGTGCAAGTAGCAAGGCAATGCACCAACTAGATTCTGCCCCAAGTCTTCCAGTTTCCTAGATGTCTCTCCGTTTTGGATATTCTCCCCAAAAAATCCATCTCAGTCCATTTTAAAACATATATTGTATTCTGTCTTACTTTTTTTTTTAATAAAAAAGTGTGGGAACCATTCTAAATTGTGTGAGAGAGTCTCCCCTCTAGCTATTTGTACTTTTATTTGAAAGAAAGGAAAATCATTTCCCTCCCTAAGAAGATATGTTACTAGAAACATTATCATTTCCTCAACAGAAAAACTAGGGAAAAGAAATAATGCCCAGTGGCCACCTGTTAAAATGTAGCATTGCTTGTTTAAGTGCATTCATGTAGATTTACTTTTTCCTACAACTGTATTTTCAGTCTATTTTCTCCATAAAAACATAGTGTTCCCCTGGATTGTTATTCACAAAGGCATCTTTCTGAGTTATTTCTCTTCCTGCACAATATTCATGATAGCAATTTGATACCTTAGCAGTTTCAAGGTTATCAAGTGATTGAGAATCCTGCTCCTTATTTCAAGGTGTAGCATATAAAACTCCATTGCCATCCATTATAGTACTTTAATAGTTTTTCTTAATGCTTTTCATGAAGTGCTGATTTAAAAGTGGAAGCAAACTTCAGAAATGTCTTATCAGCTGTGGACGTTCCAGGCTTTATTTAACAGGGGAGTGTAGCATCTTGGTTTGGTATCACTGTCAATACCATTGAAGAAAACACATTTTCATCCGTTTCATATCTCTTGGTAAATCAAAGGACAAAACTGAGAGAATGAGATGCCTAGGATGAAAAAGACAAAGTCTCATATACTAAGGATTTTTGGAGAGACAGCTATCCAAAGGGAAACATATCTACTACATCCCATGACATCAACTTTCCATGAAGGGTTTATGCCTGTCCTGAAGGGCTTATGGCTGACTGGACACATGGCTGACTTGGATGGTGTGGTGCAGGCACATTCAAAAACAGTGGACACAGGTCTCCTTGACCCTATAGTGAGGTACTGGCACTAGTGAGTGCTGCCTTCTATACCAGTGGGGTGGTAAATCCATTCTGGGTTTTAGTCCAAATGTTTAAAGATCTATCCAAGATGCTGAACTTTATCTCCTTAGTACATTAAGAGGCTACTTTAAACCTTGGACTAAAACTCAGGATGGATTTACCACTCGACTGATACAGAACCACCCATCAAACAGCCCGTAGGGATGGGGGGAGGTGGGAGGATGCTTCGCCCTGGGCAGCAAAGTTTTTGGGGTGTCCTGGCTCAAAGCCACGCCCCCGCCTGCCCTGGCCATATCCCATGCACCATGGTCACACCCGGCATGCACTGCTGCCACACCTCCATGCACTGTAGCCCCACCCCTCCTGCCCCCCTCCACACACTCCAAGCTCTTCCACTGGTTCATACTGGTTCAGTCCTGGTTCATATTCTTTTGGAAGCTGTTTTAAATATTTTATATAAAATTAGGAAATTCATTTTGACCAACAATCTTGAGCCCATTCACACCACACAATTATATTATTATATTATATGCAGCTATATTATATGCTACTATTCCAGTTTAATTGTGAAGGTTTTAGCCTATGGTAACCTAGGAGTGGTAGTCTGGTAAGATAGTAGAATGCTCAGACTGAGAATGCTACATGCTTTTCCCTGTACTGCAAACCCCAGCCCAGTTGCTCTAGGACTCCCTTAGCATCACCTTTGGGCTACACAGAGACCTGTGTTCCATGACAGGCACCATTGCCACACTGGTGGCAGGGATCATACTGTCAGAAATTGGTGTGGCTTGTTCATCATGATGAAGTTGCTTGCCAAGAGTTTGCCAAATTGGAAAAGGCAGCTGTCCAAAGAGGAGAATGTAACTTCAAAGAGAAGCACATCACAAGTTCTTTTCAGGATTCCCAGCCAGCTCCTGGATTTTGATTCAGAGGCCATTTGGGTAGTCTCTGATTGGTGCATCTCATTGCTTGATTGAGTTTACATGGTGGCATCTGCTAAAGTAACAGATGTCTGTGCCACTAAGGTGCTATGTTCTCACTTTTTATAGAAGGGAAAATGGCTTCTGGAAGAGTTTTTATTGTCTTTATGCAAATGGAAAATGCACTGTTCTGATCCTTCAAGGAGTTTCATTATAAGCAAAATCTTAAACAATCATAAATACATATGCAGCTTCATAAAATGCTGGGTTGTTTTGGATATCAAGGAAGTTCCTTATGCACTGTCAATTGTGCGTGAAATTAGGTCTTATTTTAATTACCAATATAAAAGTACTTACAGTTATTCAGTGAGGGCCCATTCATTTTCTAACTACAGAGTACATAATAGCTAGAAGTTCATTTTGAACTTATTACAGAACATTAATGGAGAAAGACAGCTGACTAGTATTCTTAGAAAATACTATATTCTATTTGTTGTACAGATGAAACTAATAATCTAGGAGAACTTAAAATTCAGTCTATTTTCTAAAGGTAGGTCACCATTGCTCATGTCAATCAAAGCCCATTGATTTAAACATTTTCCTATGGCCAATTAAGAGGATCACCCTCTTAAAGCATAGAATAAATTTCTCATTTGAGATATTGTAATGCTAATTGCAAGGCTGAGCATCACCTGATGGAAATGTTTCAGTAAATAGGCAGTGTGGATTTAATTAGTGTACTCTTCATTCTATCTGATGATGCTTCATACTACAAATAATGCAACTATATATGAAACACCCAAAGTGGAAATTATTTTAAAATAGGGAGGGTAGGTTATTCAAAGGATGATGACTGAGGAAAGATGATGGCTGAGGAAAGACGAAGTAAGTCAAGGAGTAAATTGTGCAGCCAATCCAGATGTCAAGAATCCAAAATATATACATTAGCATGAAGAGTATGGGGAACCCCGTTGAATGAACAGTTGTGAACTATAAGAACTCCCAGCATCTGCTGGGAGATTTGCAGACTTTGAAGGCTTTGCAAGAGATGTTGGTTCTTCTGGTGTTGCTCCCATTTTTATTGCCAGGCTGCAAAGAATGTTTCCTTGGTGTTGCCCAAATCTGGCTGAGGTGGGGACCCATTTCTTGAAGTTTCTCACCAGCTAGTCTGCCACTAGCTGCCCAAATTCAACAAGTGAGACATTATCTGAAGCCAGAGGAATTTCAAAATCAAAATCTGACTCCTATGAGTCAGATCCCTCAGGTGCCCACTTTCAGCTTGGGTCATGAATTTAAATCAAGGTTCGGAAACCCAAGATTCTCTTTCAGAGTAACCTTGGGTTTCTGAATGGGAAACCCACATACAAAAAATATGCAACTGTTGTTCATTTTATCACAACTGTGTAAATCTAGTCTTCCCAAGGAAGATAATTAAGGCTGCCAAATTCTAGACAGAGAGTGAAATAAAAGTTGTTACTGTTGTTATTGTTATTGTTTTAAAGGAACTGCCAATCAAGTTTTCATTTCATAACAAAACTGAAAGAAATTGATAGGCTTAGTAGCCCTTAGAAGGGGATCACCTCTGCTAGTCTGAACACAAATAGGAAAGGGGGCAATAGTACAAGAAAGCCTTTCTGTTTCAACAATATCACAAAAGGACACTAATCTCTGAACAGTGAATATTCCTGTGGACAAGGGCAATAAGAATGACAGCTGGCATAGAAGTGGCCCTAATTAACAAACTTGAAAAGTCTCAGGTAACTAAATATTTCACAGGAGAAAGGAATTTCATTGGGTGAATGATTTTCTTCCCCTTCTCTTACACTGTTCCTTTTTGAGAGAGGTCAGAAGGAAAGGAATTTGTGTGAAAATGGCAGACTTCATAGAGGTGTCCAAAAGCCAGAAATCTGTCAAGGTTCAGAAGGATAGATTAGAAGCTAGAGAGTTATGTTGCTGGAAAACCAAGTAATAACAACATGCAAGAGCATTAGGTGGATCAACTATCAAATTCTCCCCCAAAGACAGTCCTTTTTGGAGAGTCCAAAAAAAAAAAAAAGTGAACCTATTAGTAATTCAGCCTACTCTCTCCATGTATTCTTACCACATTTGGAGGTCTTCACCCAATTGATCTGAAGGAATATGTTTCTGATAGGACTTCACATGAATCTGATACTCATATCTAAAGTAAAAAATTAGGGTCCATGAACTGGCCTTTAGTCAGTGACGTACACATGAATAAATCATATTATGCATGCGGGGTAAATTATTTGTCATAACACATGTATTCTGCTGTCAGCATGAGGGGATGTTGTATTGCAGCCATGTCAAACTTCCTCTCTTGCTTGATGTGAAGTAGCACAAGGGGTGTGACAGTGGGCATAAAGGGGATGTTCGAAAGTGTTTCAGTGAAACCTCTACGATATGCTCACGAAACATGGAGTTGTCACTGGGGATGAAGGGAAATAAATTAAGAGAATCATCTGAGAATTGAAAATAAGAAATCCTGGCAACAGCAATTAAAGCAGTTTGAAGGTTTTAAATTGTAACAGCGAAAGCATGAAAATCCCCAAACACTTTCTTAATAAACATCAAACAGGGGCTGCTATAAGAGAGATCAATGGGTGTTTTCAAGAAACAGAAAGCTAGAAGATAACTAGTACCGAAAATATCAGGGCAGAAAAGTCTGCATTTTGTGTGCTGCAACCTAACCAGGTACATGAGGAGAGAAACACATTTTTGGTACACCTGTGGCTTTCCAGGTGTTCTTTGACTACTATCAGCACCTGGTGACACAGCCAAAGGGCAAGATTGCTGGGAATTGTAATTAAGTAAGGTTTGGAGCTGCTCACTTCTCTTTTGGCCAATATTCTTCAAGTCTTTCTAATGCAGGAGCCAATTTGTACCCTATGGGATGGCTGAGTGAGCATGCACAGCGTTGCAAGATACAATCTAGACAGCTGTGAATCAAAGTCATAAGGGAACTGCATCAGATACAGTATCTGGCTTCAGAATCAACATTTATCATTAGCAAAATGCTAACAATGTGTCTATTGATATATCTCATGCTTTGCAGAGTAAAAAGGCTTTTAAAAAACAGGTTTTGACCCCTAGGCATTTACTCTCTCAATTTCAACAGTGGGGGAGCAGTACCTGATGGAAGGAGAGTAAACTTATTCATATTTATGCGTCACTTTAACAACAAAAACAACAACAACAACAATAACAATTTCTATCCCGCCTCTCCCCATGGATCAGATTAAGCCAAATTCATTCATAAAACAGTGTTTTAAATAGGGATGGGCCAACTGAATCCTCAGCCAGGATTCAAGATTCGTAAATCCAAATCCCTGCGCCAAAATAGGCAAACAGAATCTTTCAAATCCACCAACCAAACAGTTTGTTGGAGACTGGGATGCCTGAAAACCTGGGAGACCAGACATACAAGGGGTGATGGCAAGTAGGTGAGTTTTTCCCTTGGAGTAATAATGGCCTTTGCTAACAATTTCAGAAATTATATCTGGGATTGTATTCTATTATATTTAAATTGAACATTTAATATTTAAGTTCAGCACTATTTTGTGTGCTGAAAATCAATGATATGTATAAATGCTGGGCTCAGTGGGTCTGCGTGGTAATAATCTCTATTCTTTTGACTTGAGACTGGAGGGTAGGGATTGGGAATTATTGAGACTGGACTAGAGATTTGACTTGAAAGTCCCTTGCAGGACTTGAGACTGGACTTGAGGGCAGAGATTGAGACTGGACTAGAGGCTGGGTTTTTTGTTTGTTTTTAAGCGCCTGCCTTGTTGCAGGACTTGAGACTTGACTTGAGACCGCAAGGCGCAGAATTGAGACTGGACTAGAGGCTGTTGTTCTTGTTGTTTTAAGTGCCTTCCTTGTTGTAGGACTTAGGACTTAACTGGAAGGTACAGTCTTGAGATTTCAAGGACAGCTGAAAGATTCCTTTGCATAGCTCCTTTGCAAAGCTCTTTCATACACAATTCTGGGGTTTGTAGTTTTACAAGGTGCCACAGCCTTCTCTGTCAAAGTATGCTGGTGCATCATCAAACTACAAACCCCAGGATGCCATAAGAAGCTATGCAAAGAAAAGCCAGTTTTGACCTGGATTATCTCTGTACTGTAATATGTAGCCCTGTTTACACAGGCAGGAAAATGTGGGATTAGTCCACATTTTCCTGCCTGTGTACAAAGGGCCTTCATGTCATTTTCAACCTGGGGAGATCCTGAGGCAAAACTATGACAATTGTCCTGGCCAAATTTCTTCAGAGGGAGGTTTGCCTTTGCCAAGGCTTTTGCTGAGGCTGAGAGTGTGTATCTTGCCCAAGATTACCCTTCTTTCCCTTGTTTTTAAACCCTTTTTTAAAAAGGCATTTGAAAGATTTGAGATTCATGAGATTTGTGGATTCCCAGAACCTTCCAGGGGTTTGGATCCAGATTCAGATTCAGAAAATTCTGGATTCGTCCCATGCCTAGTCTTAAAAATAAAAATAATATATTGAAATGAAAGGGAGGAATGGTATTTTAACCTACATGTCTCACTCCCATATGCAGAGTCCGGGAATGGGTAAAGGTGGATAGACATTGGCCTTTTCCACATGGGGTGAGGGAATCACCCCACACTGCTACTTACTGGATCTTCTGGCAATCCGCTCTGGGGTGAGGAAGAGCAGTGCGTGGTCATTGCTCTGCACTGCTCCAGCATCCAAAATAGTGGCTTCTAGTTGGTCGTGGGTCTCAACCAACCGGTGAAGCTTGCCAGCCTAAAGCCCACCCTTGGCAGATCATACTGCACAAGGGAGCAGGCTCACAGCAGCATGCTCCGTGCTTTTGAAAGACCGGGAAAATCAGGTCTTTCAAAAGCACGCTGGAGGACCACTTGGGGTCGTTCCAGAGCAGACTGAGGTGCGGATCTACGGTAAGTAGTCTGAACCCAGTCCGCTCCAAGGTGCAGACGTCCTCCGTCGAGGACGCACTGCACTGTTTTAAATACCCTGTGTGTAAATGGCCTTTGTCTGTGTTCTGGAGAGACCCTGGTACTGTGTTACCTCTTTTACCATGAGGGGGAAAAAAAACCCTTGGGACTACCATGTAGTCCATGCTTGAGGGTATTTATGAAATACATTATCCTGCATCTATGATGCTGAAGCCCAGATTGTTTGAGATTTGCTGCAACAAATCAGAGGAAGTGTACAGTGAAATGAGATATATTCTGAACAGTAGCTTGTTGGCCCCTAGGACATTCTCTAGAACAGAGTATTCTTGTGCAGTTAAGTGAGAACTTGTGGTTGAGAGACTGAGAAAATGTCTCTCTCTTTGTGAAGAAACAGAATAATTCCAAATTTCCCCATTATTGTTGTAGCTAAAGTTTGTTAAAGTAATGCCTTACTTTCTTGATAATAGTAAGTTATTAAAATTAACTTTAGTGATTTTTTTTTAAAAAGTCTGAAGTGGCAAGCTGCAAGTTCTGATATAAAACCATGGCTGGAATCATGTTGAAACCTTATGTCTTTGTAAGATGACTTGGGGGAATTAGGATTGTGCAGTTGCATAACTTCCATATCCAGTAAAGCATTACTGTTACTTTACTATATAGCACAGCCAACAAAGTGTCTGGTACACATTGGCAAACAATGAGCTTGGTGTGCCAATGCACATTGATATACAATGCACATTGATTCTAGGACATTGGGAACCTGTGCTACTGATTTAAACAAATAGAGGTAAATATCTGAGATACATGCACATAGGTGTGCATACACACACACTCACACACACACACACCACAAAATAGGCGCAAATGCTTTACCTAACTAAAAATTTAAGCAAGTCAAACAAAGGAACTAAAATATGGGCATATAATTATTCTGACTGAATTTTAACTGTGACCTTGCAGGAAATATGGAGCTTGGTGAGATTTCATGATTTTACAATGAAAGAAGCCAGAATAATTTATGATTAAAAATGGAAGTTTGACTCTCAGGTTTTTACAGCTAGAGGCCATATTGACTGAGAGCTGCTGAAAGCTATAGTTCGAAAAGTAACTTCCCTAAGCTTTGAGAAAAACAAAGCTTTAAAGTGATTTGGTATAATCCAGTGAATAAATGACTCCCAGCCATGTTAATCCTTTAAAATAACTGAGAGACTAGGAAAAAGGTGCAAAGTAGTCATCAAGCACTGCAGAATTCTTTTTTCAGGCTCAATTTTACATTAAACACAAAACAGGAAAAAACAAACAAACAGGGGCATTGTTTGAAGGCCTTAAGAAAAATACTGATCTGGGACATATACTATTTCAGAAACTCAAATTTCATCATTACAGACAGCATGGTTGCACAGTTAAACCTGGGAAGGATTCCCATAATTCCAATGGTTAGAAGATGACATTTCAGCAGGTGCAAGACCTATTAAAAGTACAGGAACTGTCTCTAGTTTTCAAGCTAGTAACCCTTTCAAGAGATTATATATCTATGAGATGTGAAGGTGTGTTTACACATTTGCATTTCCCCTCCCGGGCCCTGGCAGAACATCACTACACTGATACTGGGCTCAGCTGTTTTGAGGGAGAAAATGAATGAAAGATGAATGGCTGAGGAAAAGCATGGACTTACTAGTAAGAATGTAAATATTCCTGATATGAATTCTGCCATTTCAAGTCAGTTGGTGCACTGACACCCTCTGTCTGATGTGTAAGACAACAGGTGGTAAGCCTGGAATAGCAGTGAAATTCTGCTTGGGTGGAGCTACTTCTTGAAATATAAAGGAAAATGTAGGAAACGAGGCCTTCAATGAAATCCACTGCCTCCCATACTTTGTGCTTCCAGTCTTAGTCAAATTGTGTCCCTTGCCTTCCCAAAAAAGTACATAAAGGTTCAATCACAAATTATTATAGCCTGGCTTCTGCCTCCTTCTGCCCCTGGGTAATTTGGAGACTTGTTACCACACCTTACACACCCCATCCTGCAGAATAGCAAGAAATCTCATTTTCATATAAAAACTGGACATTTATGGCTGGGAAACATGCAATAAGCAGGACACTGGCTGTACGGCTGGACTAGGGCAGGCTGGTGTCAGCATGGCCAGGTCATACAGTCAAGGAGAATCAGGTGCAAAGGCTCAACAGTAATGGGCTTCCAGTAATCCTATCAATGACCCAACATCCAAATACAATAGTAAACAAAACTGTCTAGGTATAGCAGGCAAGCACCCCTGCTATGAGGATATCCTACAGAGACCTTTCCTATTTTCCTTACTCAACCAAGACATTAAGAGGCTGACAGGACTCCCATCAATGTTTTGTCACACAAAGTTAGACAATCAATCTGTTCCAGGCCCCTCTTGTTTACTCTATTAATTTCTAATAAAAATGTCCTGTTTAAACTTTTAACTGAAATCCTATAGTTAGTACTGGTATACACAGGTGAAAAGATCTGCTGTTACCCCCCCCCCATCACAGGCCTCCTTTGAGCTTTAAATCCCCCAATTAGTAAGGAGACATTGGCACTGCTGGTGGACTCAAGATCTTCCACCTTTTGGGGTAACAGGTTGTTTAGGCCATCACTCTGATTAATATCTCCAAACTTTTAATTGGATTTTTTGGTTATATAAATGCCATCAAATCACTGAATATGTAATATTGACTCAAGACATTTTGCTGCTGAAGGCAGGGAAGCAAGTAGCACCCATGGCAAAGTTTACAGTAACCAAATCAGCCAAGTTATATTGTCACATGAGGCAGAAAATTCCACAAATACTTCCCCAATCCATAATAGTACTACAATCTCAAACTGAGTGACTAATAATTTGCCTTTTCATAAAACCTAGAATATTCTACCTGATCTGGCTTCATCATACTACCTAACAATAGGTCCAGACCTCCATGCCTGGCATTACTAGTTTCTGCTGACAAAGGGCAGACATTTTGATTGTGATGCACACATATATAAATATATGGTTTTCTGTACACAAAGCTGTGGGACTTGCAGATGTTTCTCCATTAAAAACATGGGCAGTTTTCAAATATTCAGTAAGTCAGTTGGTGCCATCTAGCATAGGTTATGGTTTCCACTCACTGCCTGATATCAGCTCTCAAAAAGTTGTGTGTCCCATTTATCAGGCAAACAATTACTGTTCTTGTTCCAGCAGTCTAGATCAGCAATAAATTCAAGGTGTCAGATCAAGAGAGTACCCAGTAGTGTAATCAGCACACAAAGGAAAGTTCGAGGTCCTTCTGGAAAGGGCAGTTGTCTGCAATGGACTTCTCCCCACCAAGTGTCTGATAATCATTGGCCAGGAGACTCCCCCAGCTGTTGCCTGATTAATGACTCTTTCTTATGTAAGTGCTCTGAACATCTCGTAGGCCCTCCATTTCTTGTCTACACTGGGCAGCACTAAGTATTATCCCAGTGGGAAGGGCCTTTTCCATACAAAACATGTGCCCTGTGCAAGGCATGTGCTTTACTATGACCCCAGTTTCTTCTTGTCCTTCAAAAATAGTTCCCAAGCTTTGGCCCTCCAGGTAGTTTGCACTTCATCTCAGAATTCCCAACTATTTGGGTACATTTCTGTGGCTTTTGAGATCTGGAGTCCAAAACCTTTGAAGGCACAATAATTGAGAACCAGTAACCTGAAGAAATGGCTGAAGAACAAGGACCTGAACCAAGAACCACTGTTTTTCTCATCTCTGCCATAGATATAGCAGGCTTCAAATGATAAGCACCCCAGTCTCAATGAAAATGGCAAGGAACGAAGATGGGAGAGAGAAGAAAATGATGTCTCTTTTCATCCTCCCCTCAAAGGTACTGAAGCATGTAAATTGTTTGCTTCAGGGCACATTATCCAGTCACAGGTTGCAAAGGCTTCAAAGAAGCATGCCGTATGGAGAACACTAACATCTGGCAGTCACATAGTTTAGCTCCAGGTAGAATAATCAACTCGATATCTGCTTCTTCTCATTTGCATGATTAATTGACATCTTGTTAACTTCTCTTCAGGGACAATGGAAAATCATTGCATTATGAAACAAATACATTCTGACTTGAAGGGATAGGCGCTTACTGAAAATTAGTTTGGAACACACACTCCAGGAAGCAGTGTTTATAGCTTATGAGGAAGATTTATTCCCTTGTCTCTTATGGGGCAGTGAGAAGGAGTTAGTTTATGTCACAAACACAGAGAAAGACACACTGTAGCACATCATTGCAGAGAACAATTTGTTTAACCCTGCTAGTGCATAACTCACAAAATGTTGACTTGTCCTTTGTTATACGATCATGTCAGGAATGCTGTCTGAAAATTTCAGTACCATTGGCTTGCATACCCTCGGCTGGAGTATGCTGTTGAATGGTGTTTTGGGATGGAGGTTGAACACACTATGCTATGGCAGCCAGTGGCAGGCCAGTTGGTCTCATGTCTGTGGGGTGCTGATTCCAATCCAAGTTTGAATCTGATCTTTAATGGAGCTCTCCAAGGTGCTGAACCATATTGCTAACCAGGCACCGTGTCTTGGATAGCTCTTTTAAAGCCATCCAAAACCTGGAATGGGTTTACTATCCCACTGATATGGGAACCACCAGCTGCCACTCATGGTAAGATCTTGCTGGCACAATATTTTTGTTGATTTGTATATTGTACACTTGATTTGTGTTGTGAAGTGAGAAGCTAGGCAAGCCTGATTAGATCCAGCAAATCACAACCTTCAAAATGATGTGAAGGCTGGGCTATGGAAGAAAGATTATAAACTTGAGGCTTGCCTGTTAAAAATATAGATGGGAGCAGGATGAAAAAGAATTAGTTAAGGTAGTTAAGAGACAGGGTGAAGACCAGTTAGGAAGAGAAGAATATGAATAGGATTTGGGGAGCTAGGAATGTGGAAAGAGTTCAAGGATTCCTGTTTGTTTTATATAATAAATATTTACTATTTTATTTTCTTTAACTGTGTCTGACTGTTTTTTATTCAAGAATCAGTAGTCATTTGAGTATTGGACTATGACCTTGGAAACCAGGATTTGATTCCATGCCTGGCCATAGAAAGTCACTGGGTGACCTTGGGTGTGTTATACACTCTCAGCCCCAGCCTTAGGGTTTGCATAAGTCAGAAATGACTTGAGGGCACATAACAACAACAACAAGATTTACAACATTGAACCGACTGATAACACATCCACTTGTCATGAACAACAGTCACTTTGAGACCTGATTACCAGATCCAGGGAAGGATCTTGAGGATAAAAGAGCACAGTGAGTAACAAGACCCCTAGGGTTGAAATTGTGGAGCCAGCTTGAATAAAAGTTTCATTGCAGGTATATCCTATTGCCCAGTACTGTGACATCAGGGTATACTTAACTGACACTTGGCCATTGGCTACTATTGGCACTGACTCATTTTGTTGCCTAAACCAGAACCTTTAGTAGATGTCTGGCTTGCATGGGAGAAGACTGGACCATTCAGACATCAGCTCTTCCCTTCATCTAATCCCCCATGCCCTCTCTGCTTAAAGCACAGTGGACACATGCCAAGACTTGTACAGTTCCAGCAAAGCAGGGATAGTCAACCTTTTTTAAAAAAAAACTTGTTGAGGGTCTCATTCCCATGGCAGTAATCTTTTGGAGGGTCTCATACCAGCTGTGAGTGGGGCTGAATCTCAGAAGCTCAGAAAAGTTATTGTTTGGAACTACAATTCTCAGAATTTCCTAAAGCCAACATGATCACTGGCCATGTTGGTTGGGATAATCTGGGAGCTGAGTCCAAAATGTAATTTTTCTGAGTTCTGGGTTGAAGCCAGCAGTGGATGGGACCAGAGGCAAAAGTGAGTACTCCTATGTTCTGTTTCCTTCTGCTGCCTCTCTTTCTTTTTCCCCTCTCTCAGTCTAACAGGCTGCTGGGAGAAGGGAGACTGTTTTTGCTGATCACTTCCAGAAGACCTTTAAAACATCAGCTGAGGACTATGTGGAATCATGCCTAGGGAAACAGCATGTCCAGCCCTGCAAACAGAGTAGAGTCCTCCCTGCCACATTCGCAGGCTTGATCTTCATGAATTTGATTATTCCTGGGGTACCTGGTTTTCTTTCCCCCATTCTCCCCCTCCAATCGCCTTATCTTTTGCACAGGCACACATGTCTTCCTTCTCTGCACTCAGGCAAAAGGCAAGCAAATGGGAGAAGGGAGCCCCACATGCAGGGAAGGAAGGTGCATGTGAGCTTTCCTCATCATTCTCCCCCTCCCATTCCCTTGCCTATTGCCCAAGTGCAGAGAAGTAAGGCAAGGTGCTCAGGCAAGAGGCAAGGGAGGCAGAGAATGAGGGAGAAGGAATGTGCACACCTTCTCTGCATGCAAGACTGTCCTCCTTCCATTTACTTGTCTTTTGCTCGGGTGTATGGAAAGAAGGCATGTGCATCCACACAAAAGGAAAAGGAATGGAGGGGGAAGGGAGACTCATGCCTTCTCTGTGTGTGGGCTGCCCCATCCCATTTGCTTGTCTTTTGCCTGGGAGTGTGGAAGGTAGGCATACTTGCCTGGACAAAAGGCAAGGGAAAGGGAGGGGGAGAATGGGGGAAGCACATGCAAGATTTTGCTGCATGTACTGCTGCCCCTCCCATTCCCTTGCCTTTTGCCCAGGTGTAGAGAAGGAAGGCATATGCATCCATGCAGAAGACAAGGGAATGAGAAGCAGAGCCCTGGAAGGGCATGGGAAGGAGGTCACTTACTTGGGCTGGGGGAATTTTTTTTTTTTTGTCTTTTGAAATGGGTTTTCTTGCAAAAGTGGAGGGAGCTGCTGTATTTCAGTCCCTCCATCTCTGTTAGCAACTCCCTTAGCTGTTCTCATTATAAACAACTCCTTGCAAAGAAGCTCTTGGAAATATGTTGTTAAGCAGTGCAAGAGAGAGCATTGGACTAAGATCTTAGAAAGGGAGAAGGCCAATCTTGTGCAAGCAAGCCCAATTTTTGGACCGATGTGGAGACAAAAGGGTTAAATAAATGGTAGGTGTATCGTTCAAGCTGTTTTTGGCATCGGCATGTCCAGGCCATAAAGAGGGCAAGAAAAGCTGCTATATAGCCTCAGGGAAATTAGCTGATCTCTTGCTAAATCTTACTTCTCTGCTGGTGTGATGGAGATAATAGTATTCCCCATGTCCCAGAACTATCGCCTGCAAGGATGAAAACAAGAAAGGTTTTGGTGAACATAGATATTGCAGCAATGATAGATATATACCCTTCCTACTGGAGAAATCAGCATGAATACAAAAGACACATTTAGTTTCCAAATGCAGCATAACGGTATGAAAGATACCTACAATTTATTTTCTTTATGTTACTCTCAGCAGCAGTGACATTGCTGGTTTCCTCCCCAGTTTTGGTTGCAAACGGGCAATTTTAGCAAAAACTCTGGACTAAAATGGCATTTTCTTTCCATGCATCGGAGAGTAATGTAATTTGTTTTCACTCTTCCATCCATAGTATCAGTGCAACAGGACAGGTGACATTTGAGAAGTAATGATAAAGGTTGGTGTGGGGGAATGAACAAGAGGCCAGATAAGTAATTTTCTCCCTTCCCATACTGTCCTCTTTCTTTACAATCACTCCCTCTAGCAAAATAGGGGGGGGGAGATTTTGGCAGATGACAGTTTTGTTGCTTTTTGATCTCTAGATGGCACTTCAGCATTCAGTTGGCCAGCATCTGTGAGGCACTGTGCTTCAATAGTCAGAGATCACACAGAGGACAGGATTCAGCAAACAGGCCAAATTGAAAGAAAACAAAAGCTACACATAGAATCCCCACTTTCTTTCCCTTTAAGGAAATAGAGAGAGTGCACATCCTTCTCTTTCTTACATGGAAGTAAAAAGGACAACACTGGTGAATGATGGGAAGCATATCTAGGGATGAGGAAGGAGATTTCAAGAGTAGGTGGGGATCATCAGATGAAGGAGCTGGAAGTAGCAGAGACATACTACATGGTTGCACATAGCATAAGAGTTCATTATGTGGAACTCCATTACTGCTCCCCTTCCCCTTTCACCAGCCCTAGGATTCAACATGTCACTGTAATATCTCTCCTCTAATGGTGATTCTGTTGCTGGTGGACAGTAGGGGAGATCAGAAAACTGTCTGGCTATATTCTCTTAGTTAGATAAAGTACTCTTCTGTACAGATCATCCATGGTCTGTACAGATCATCTGGAAGTCTTAGTAGATATCGTCAGACTGTGTCTCGCTATGAGAACTGAGCTCTCCACCAGGAATAGAAAAGCTGTTAGAAGTGGCTACTGCAGTGGCATAGTAAATACAGGGAGGTGGACTTTGGTCAAAACAACAAAAAATACCTACAAAAGTGTAAGGTGGAATCATGTTTGGGTATGCCACTAACAAGAAGCCAGCATGGGGTAGGAGTCTGAGCACTGGACTGGGACTTGGGAGATCAGTGTTAAAAACCTGGCTCAGCCATGGAAACCCACTGGGTGACTTTGGACTGGCCATACTCTCAGCCTCAGAAGAAGGCAAAGGCAAACCCCTAGTGAAAAAATCCTACCAAAAACCAAAACCAAACCATGATAGGTTTACCTTAGGGCAACGTCATTAACAGAATGCTGGGCAGTGTGAGTCTGTGCCAATAATACTTTGAATTGCTCCCCAAAGTCTGAATGTGGCTGGGAAATGCTATCTAGAGACTCAGGATACAGAAGGAATATGCTATATACATTCCGGGGAAATTTACTGGAGGTTAGAAAATGGTGATTGTTGGCCCAAATCCAACCATCTGAACTGTATACCTGATCCTCCTCATCACCACATCTATGTACAATTGGTGGCATATATAAGCAGCTTTCTTGACAATGGGACTCTGCAGCAGGCTATTTTTGGACAGTTG